>CAUYLG010060685.1:0-66402 GCA_963573385.1 Cacajao melanocephalus
GTATACTCCGCGCCGAGAAGCGCCGTGCTGGGGCGCCGGCAAAATAGCCGCGCCGGCCAAAAAAGTCGCGCTGGCGACCCGTGTGGCTCCTCCGCCGGGAATCTCCTAGTCTGTGTGCAACAAAAATTCGTCTGAAAGTGCGGCGTCCACTCGCTCTCTGCGCTTTCACTGGGAGCTACAATCCTGAGCTGTTGTTAATCGGCCATCTTGGATCTCTCTCGCCTCTACATTCTTAAGGTACCTTTTTGACACAGATGCATTAAAATAGTTACATATAAGCAGCCAAATCTAAGTTCCTTTATCAAAAGGTTTTCCTTTGATATAATCTAATAAATATATCCAATGGTAAATTCTTTTCCCAGTCTTTAAAACTTGTTTTTTTACATTTGTTACATTTTCTCATTGTTGGTTTGACACTTGTTGTGTATTTCACACTGTGCTTTCTCAAAACAGGAGACCCATAAACCTAAAGCAATTCCATTCCTGGCCCAAAATTCGAATGCTGGTCAGTGTATGATAGAGGGTGAAGTTTCTTGACTTTTCCACTACCCAACTCAGGGAGTTGTGAGGGTTTGCTATCCTGAAATTTGTTTCTGGAAGACAAGTTCTACTTGTGGTAGCAGAGTAGACTCTATTCTCTGTGATATATGCGAACCATCTTTCTACCACCTATTTTATGTGGGCACCATAACCATCACACACTACTAATTTTCTCCAACCATGGAAAAAATTATAAGCCATTATATATAGTAAACCAGCTTTATCTGTTGGTGGTGGTGCCTGTGTCCATATCAGTTATATTTATTTCCTAAGCAACTCATGTGCCTTGCTTGAAAAAAACAATTCAACAAATAACAAACAGAAGGGAAAAAAAAGTGTTGTTTCTTCATTTACTTTTGTTTGGATTCAAAGTCTAGAAGGCTACATATATGACTGTGTTGGAAAATTAATAATTTTATTAAAGATACCTATTTGTAAATACTAACATGAATATGAAGTTGGTGCTCATTCATGGAAGGCAGTAATCTTAAACTTTCTTAAAAATAAGTGTAATTCTCTGCTGGGTGCAGTGGCTCACACCTGTAATCCCAGCACTTTGGGAGGCTGAGGTGGATGGATCATGACGTCATGAGATCGAGACCACACTGGCCAACATGGTGAAACTCCATCTCTACTAAAAATACAAAAATTAGCTGGGCATGGTGGTGCGTGCCTATAGTCCCAGCTACTCAGGAGGCTGAGGCAGGAGAACCGCTTGAACCAGACAGGCAGAGATTACAGTGAGCTGAGATTATACCACTGCACTCCAGCCTGGAGACAGAGCAAGACTGTGTCTCAAAAATAATAATAATAATTTCTAATAATTATTTGAAAGACTATGGCAGTTTCTTTTCAGAACTACGCTCACTATCTGAGTGATGGAACCCATACCCTAAACCTCAGAATCATGCAATATACCGATGTAACAAACCTGCACATGCAGCCCCTCTACCCAAAATCAAAGTTGAAATTATTATTTTTAAAAGACTTACAATACTTTTAAAAACATCCTCATTTATGTCATAAAGGACTTTTTGAAGATCCACATAGTCTTCCTTTTTAGTCCATGCCTCCCAGGTAGCAGTTTTCTGACATATAGTAGTATCTATGGCAACATGAATAACAAGGTAATAGTATATCCAGGACCAGTCCTACACAAAATAGTTATACTATACATTTAACCTCCTTTAAAGGAATTTCTAACGTTCCTGACACACTCAGAGGCCAGCCCCTAAAATAGACTCTACTTTGTGACGTAACTTACTCTTGCATTTTATCCGGTCCTGGTAGAGAGAAATTGATGTGGTGTGTCTTTAAGTGGCTATGTCTTTTCTATTAATACCACTCACCCTTCTGCTGGTAACATATTGCTTCTTAACCCCAAAGAGAGTGCAGCACATGACCCAGGCTGGGCCACACTGTATCTGCTTCAGTTATCTGTTCCTGCATGACAAGCCACTCCATAACTTAGTGACTTAAAACAACTGATTCGGCACAGGGACGGCTTATCTGTGCTCCAGGTGGTGTAGGTGGAGTTGGCTGAGTTACTCATGCAGCAGCATTCAGCTGGGAGCTTAATGGGGGATGAAATGTCCAAAATGGCTTCCTGATGCCTCAGCTGGGATGGTTGGAAACGCTGGTGTGCTGTGGTTTTTCTCTAAATACTACAGCAGTCAGCATTCACTGCTTGCTCCAGCTTTTTCACATGGCAGTTGATTTCCAAGAAGACACTAGTCTCTTACAACCTAGGCATGCAACCATCACAGCCCCATTTCTGCCATATTCTATTGGTCACAGCAAGACACAGTGTCAGTGCACATTCTGGGTAGAGAATAGATGCTCCCTCCTAATGACGGGCATACCAAGCAATGCGCAGGAAGAGAGAGAACTGTTGGCAGCCTTTTTTTGTAAACAGTCTACCACAGTCCTTACTTTAAATGGTTGGCCATCCTGGTCACTCTCCCCCATGGTAGACATGAGAAGAACCAGGCAAAAGTACCTTCTCTGGATTGCCAAATGGAAAATAGGAAAGATTTTAAAAAGAGCAAAAAGCAAATAACAACAGCAACAACAACTTTTTCTTGTTATTATTAATCTGGAAAGATATAACTCTTGTGCTGAAAGTGGCTGTTTTCTCTGCTGCATAAGAAGACCCCTCTGCCATTCGGAAAGGATGTAGCCAACCCCAGAAACAGAAATGAAGAAAAAAGAAAGAGAGAGAGAGAGAGAGACAGAAACAGAGAAAACAGATAATTTAATTCTGGATCTGGTGCTTGAGATCAGCTTAATTTACTTAAACTTAATTGAAATAGGTTTTCTTTATTTTCAATCCAGAAGTGTTCGAAAGACAGAAAAATCTTTGTGACCTAAAGTCACCATCTAAAATATTTAGTCACAAGAATTTTGTGTTTTTGGAGAGGTGCACAGGAATTAGGGAAAGTTTGAAAAGAAAAACGTCAGTTTAAATCAAGCACTAAAGGAAACTCTCTGTGGCTTTTTAATCCCAGTATTGATTTTTGTAAGGCAAAAATCCACCACTTTAATTATATGTGATTCTTTGCTCTCTAAAAATAATGTGAAAAGAGAACATTTTAAATGCTATCACAGACTAGCTTAGCATTAAGAACATTTAATCATACATACTTCGTTTTCAGATGAGGTTACTCTATGAACTATGCTCTCAACAGGAGTAAGAAAGAAAATTAATCTATCAACACTATATATTTGTGTGGCATTCTAAGATCAAAGGTGTTAATAACACTTTAGAGAGTATTTTATGTATAAATTATTCATTATTTATTGTGGGCTAGGCATAAGGAAAATTGCTTTATATGTGTAATAGACCATCAGTGAATTTTTTTTCCTTTTGTACCAGAATTTTGTTATAGAATAAATAGGGTTAGATATATCCCTATCCATATATACTCTGAGGGCAGAGACTACTTGCTATTGAATCATTCCTAACTGAAGCTATACGTAAGACAAGAAAGAATATGTCATAATAGTGACTTAGAAGTCCAAAGGCAATAAGTCAAGATTGGTGAAGTTACTTACTCCAAGATGTTATGAAGGACCTGGTCATATTTAGTACAGGTTGAGTATCCCTAAAACTCCAAAACCTGAAATGCTCCTAAATCTGAAACTTTCTGAACATTGACATGATACTCAAGATGTATATGTTCATTGAAACCTTTTGGATTTCAGATTTTTGGATAAGAGATCCTCAACCTCCCAAGCCTACTTGAAAGCTAGATGCAGTGAGAGTAGGAAAAACCTGTGGACCCAGCTCCCTTAACATGGGAAAGATGTAAGGAGTATTTGACATATATCTCACATGCTTTAACATATAGTTTATATTAAACTCAATTTTGAGAGATAGGAAGGCCCATAGATAAGGAAATGATTGCCATTGAAAAAATAGTGTAGTACTCACAGTTTCCAAGGGCAGGGGGGCTTGCCATGCCATCAGGGACCACACAGGAGTCATGGGACAGCCACAAGACAGGGGTGGGAGAACTATGGGCAAGAGCCTTTATTGTGGTTTCTGTGAGAAGCAGCAGATGAGGCAGGCACTCAGTCTTAGGATGGCTAGTTTAAATAATTTCAGTGGGTTCTGGTGTATAAGATGTCCCTAGTTGCTTGATACTTGGCCTTGGGGTGACTAGGGCAGGTGTATAGTGGCTGAGAGTGTGGGAGCCCCATAAAGGAGGTGGTTTGGAGTGTGGACTCCTGATTGGCTCATGTTTGAAAAGCCTGCATCTAGGAGAGGGAATGGCGGTGGGGGGCAGTCTGTTAAATTAAGGAAGAAGCAGGAGGCCAAGGCCAGGTGACCCAGGCATATTATCAGGTTGTTCAGAAAAGACATGTTCAGCATATACACACAGGGTCAGTGTTAAAGCGTCAAGTTTAGAGAAGCTAGTGACATGATTAATATCCCTTGAGAACTGAGGTTTCCACTGCTGTGTTAGAGATTTTTGAAGCCTAGAAGCTTATAAGAATTGCCAGAGTCATAGGTGCTTGAAGAGACCAAGTTGTAGAGAACATCAAAGAAGATGGGTCAACCCCTTCCATCTCAATTTTCCATAGCTTTCAGGGGGGTCCAAGGAGCTCAAAGGTTGCAGTGGCTTCATATGAAGCAACAGATAAAAAGAAAGGGCAGGAGCTGTGTGATCTTGCATCAGGCAAAGCCTCCTCCCTACACCTGCAAATAGTACTCACTTGAGTAGAATCATCTCTCTTTAATGGATAAGGGGAGAGAGACATTCTAGAAGTGACTGAATCCTAGAGGCTGAAGCCTGTGAGAATGGAAAATAGGAGAAAGGCAGAGAGGAATCAACACATAAAATATATAAATGCACATTCTGCTCTACTCCTGCTCACGTGCTCCAAGTCTGAGATTTGACAAAATATGAAATTATGAGATTGAAGTTTTTTTAAAAAAATTATACTTAATTTCTGGGATACATGGGCAGAATGTGCAGGTTTGTTACATGGGTGTACATGTGCCATGCTGGTTTGCTTCCAAGAGATTGAAGTTTTAAAATCACTAGGAATGAGTCTAATAGGCTTATATGGATACAATTCTGATATACCAAAAATATGTTATTCTGTAAGCAAAGGTGAGTTTTCAGTTAGGGTATGTGACCATGATGTTATCAAAGGAACTGCCACAATTTAGGGAAAGATGTTTATGGAAAAAATGTTAAATTGATTCATATTTATATACCAGTGGGATGACACAATAAATGAGTTTTATACACACAATCTTGGCTAGTCTTTATGGTAAATATTATTAAATCCATTTGACAGATGAGGAAACAGAGGCTCAGAGAGGTAAAGTAAATAAACAGTTTGAAGTGACATAGCTGAAATGTGAGCTCAGATTTGTAAGATGCCAAATGCCTGAATTCTTGAGTCCCGAACTACACAATTTTGAATCTTGCTGGTTGGTTTGGTTCCTAATATTGTATTCTGAATTTATTTATCCTCTTTTCCCTAAGATTTTACTTTAATTTGCATATAAATATATAAAGATTCATGAGATCATCTAATTGTTTTGACACAGCAGTTGAAAGGGTGGGTGCTATATAGGCCAGAGGTGGGTGTGGAGCCCAGATCTGAGTGTAAAGTTTCAGACTCCCCGGACTAGTCTTTCTTCCAGTTTGTCACATCATGTCTTTAATGTTAGTCATCATCATTTGTTAATTTCAACCAATCTTCTTTACAAATAAGAAACGGGTTTTGGAATACCCTTTTTGTTGTTAAAATTTAAGCCAGGAGTCAAGAAGGCAGGGTTCTAATCTCAGTTCTGCCCCCAAACAGTTTGTGTAGCCTGGGGCAATTTATTTAACAACTTTTGGTTCCAGTTTTTCATGCATAAAATGAAAAGATTTGACTAAATGATTCCTATAGTTCCCTTCAGTTTTATCTTTTCAAATTGATATGACAAAGTCCAATCTTCTTTCTACAAGACTACTAAGTAATTTTTTTCTTTTTTTTTTTTTTCAATTTATTTCCATAGGTAACTGGGGAACAGATGGTGTTTGGTTACATGAGTAAGTTCTTTAGTGGTGATTTGTGAGATTTTGGTGCACCCATCACCTGAGCAGTATACACTATACCCTGTTTGTAGTCTTTTATCCCTCACCCCAGTCCACTCTTTCCTCCTGAGTCTCCAAAGTCCATTGTGTCATTTTTGTGCCTTTGCATCCTCATAGCTTAGCTCCCACTTGTGAATAAGAACATATGATGTTGGTTTTCCATTCCTGAGTTACTTCACTTAGAATAATAGTCTCCAATCTCATTCAGGTGGCTGCAAATGCCATTAATTCATTCCTTTTTATGGCTGATACTACTCAGTAATTTTTTCTTAAAGTATACCCTTTTATTCCACTTAAAAACAGTTTTGCAGGAAAAAGCTCAGATTGCCAAATCCCTGACTCCTTGAACCATTTGAGAGAGGGAGAAATTGAAGCCCAGGGAGGTTAAATGATTGTATACTTAGCCTTAAATGTATATTTTAAAAAAAATACTTCTTATATAGAACTAGAGCTTGGTTTTTGTAACGTGCTTTTCCTTGTATCCTGCCATCAATAAGGCTAGTATGTGAAAAAAGCACAGTATCAGGTAGAAAGCATGTAAACTGCTAAAATTTAATTTTGTTTCAAAGAACATTTCATTGAAATGATTAAATCACTTTTCTAAAAAATGACAGGATGCATCATCTGTCGTGGAAGGAAGCGTGTTGTGGTTACCACTTCAGAACTTCTGTTAAGATTGTCCAAGGCATGTGTTATGAGAGGAAGAAGCACTTCCTAGGTCACTGAGCATTTGCTGCTGAACATATGCTATCTCACAATGGCATACATCCACAGCTTTTTTATTACATAGTGATCTGAATATTTTATGGATATTCTGAATGGTGAGATAATTGATGATAGAACACTGGAGAAACGAGTTGATAGCTTTTTTTTTTGTTGGTAGCATTTATCAGATTGTCAATTAAATGCTTGTCATGTGGTAAAGGAAAAATATTTATTGCTGAAGCAGACATCTAGACAGAACTTCAACCAAAAGTGTGGTACATGTGAGAAGGCACAAAGATATGCACCTTTTGGAATGATGGATTGCTCTTTTTTGTCAGCTGAAAAGGACGACAGGGTTGAAATTAACAACAAGAATTAGGGTGGCTTATTTAAAGTTTATTGATAAGAGAAATAAAAGTATTTGCATTCATTTCACAGATCTGTAAGACTAATTTGCTAACTGAAATGTCAACTGCCTCAAACAATTTTGGGGAAGAGGCCAGGTATAAAAATGTTAAGGCTTTGAAATGTTTACGTGCAATGTACTGAAGAAAACTAATCCAAAACAATCAGTTTTAAGGTGCTTCTCATCTACATGTATTATTTATTTTTATTTGCTGGAAATTGGTTAATTCCGTGGTACATACTCCCATAGCGCTCTATACTCAACCTTTGGTAAGATTCTTAGCTCTCTTGTAATTACTTGCATTTTGCACATTCTCCTCAATAGACTACAAACTCCATGGGAACAGAAACCATATCTATCATATTATGTCAATAACTGCCAATGCCAAGCATCTAACTAGACACAGAGTAGGAGTCTATAATATTTTGGTGATTACTTGGTAATTGCCTAAAAGGGAAGTTTCTAAGACATAAGAAATTGAATGATAAAGCAGTTAATTGGTATTTACCACTCACTTGTGGTAAAATTCTGCCCCAAAGTTCCCTAACAGTAGAAAGTTGCTACATTATTTTTTAGTGCAACAATGGTAAGACTAAATCAAAGACTTATTAAGGGTATGAAAAATCTTATCTTAATTTCTTCAAAGCATAGAAGAGATTGCTCTGAGAACTCTCTAACTTATTTTGTAACAATGAGGCCAGCTAGTGAGGTAAGTAAAATTTCAGTCTGAAAACGTTTTCTGTGACACTGGACAATGAATGTCTCCTTATTTTAAAAAATCATCTGACCAGTTGTTTTGATAATATTCACGTCATAATTGTGCTTATGTTTTTGTACTATGACTAGTTTTATTATAATGGGTACAAATCTTCAGTTCTCTAAATTTCAGGATCTAGCACTCTAATCTCTGTACTTACTTGTATTTTAATAGTTACTTTTTGTTAATACTTTTGTGAATTTTGTGTTCTCTCTAGAGTGTCCCATAGCAACTCAAATTTTTACTGCTTTCTCAAGGCCAGTCACATGAAATAGGCTTAAAATTACAGTTTGCTAAATAACCTTTGAAAGTAATCTCTAGATAGAAGTAATCCACTAATGATATCCTGATATGCAGCAGCTTTGCCATTCATTTTGGCAGCCTTTAGATCACGTTCTGCAGGGCAAGGTTCTCACAAATGCCTAATATAGTTGGAAATCTGGGGCTGTGGTGGGTTTAATAAGTCCCAGTCTCTTTACAGAAACCAAATTCAAAGACATCATCACGATTTTTGGAGCAGCAACTGAGAGTCACTTAATATTAGAAGGAGCTGGTTCCAGTGGACCAATTCTATCCCCTGAAGTCAACTAACCATTTTTAGTTTGCTTATTCTTTCCCAGCTCACTCACCCTAAATTACAGAGCTTTCATTTTTCTGGCAACCATTAAAAAATGACATCAAATCAGGCGGAGGTCATCAAGTTCATACCTTCAATGTGTTCTTACTAACTGTATTTGAAAAAAAGAATTGGTATCCTCAATTCCATAGACTTACCAGTGCACTGACCCAAGATCACGTTCCAGCTCCCACTAACCCTTTTGCTCTTTAGTGGCACCTTCTTAGTGTACCCTCCATCATTGGTTCTCCCAGGCATGTCTGTGTCCACACTCTTCTCAAAGTGTCTGTATAACCTCACTGTTGCTTTTAGTCACTGGACTTTTCACCTAAAATTAATCACATGGTGGCTGGGTGCTGTGGCTCACACCTGTAATCCCATCATTTTGGGAGACTGAGTAGGGCAGATTGCTTGAGCCCAGGAGTTTGAGATCAGCCTGGGAAACATGGTGAAACCTCATTTTTACAAAAATACAAAATTAGCCAAGTGTGGTGATGTGCACCTGTGGTCCCAGCTACTCAGGAGGCTGAGGTGGGAGGATCGTTTGAGCCCAGGAGGTTAAGGCTGCAGTGAGCCATAATTGCACCACTACACATCAGCCTGGGTGATAGAGTGAGACTCTGTCTCAAAATAATAAAAGAAGATAAAATAAAATAGTCCCATGGTGCCTCCATTTTTCACTTAACCCTCAGTGCTCAGAGTGCACTCCTCACCCATCCTTCACATGGCTTCTGGCCAAAGCACTTGCTGAACTTAAAAGTCCTGGAGCTCACCACTGACCGCCTCTTTGTTATTTTGTTGTTGTTTTATTGTTGTCAGACTACACAAAGACATTGCTTTATTATAGTATGTGGGTTGGTACTGATGGGAGGGCCTGCATGTAGCCAGCAACCACTTCCCTGGTTAGCATCAGATGCCTGTTCCATGGCCATAGCTGTGCCAAAGATGCTGCCACCCTGTATCATGATTTTCTCAATGCTGCCCATCAACACCTATTTGTTTGTTTGAGACAGGTTCCTGGGTCTGTCACCCAGGCTGGAGTACAATGGCATGATCACAACTTACTGCAGCCTCAACTTCCCAGGCTCAAGTGACTCCCACCTCAGCCCCTAGAGTAGCTAGGACTACAGGTGCGTGCCACCATGCCTGGTTAATTTGTTGTTGTTGTTGTTGTATTTTTTGTAGATGAAGAGTTTTGCAGTGTTGCCCAGACTGGTCTCAAACTGCTAAGCTCAAACGATCCTCCCACCTTGGCCTCCCAGAGTACTAGGACTACAGGCCTGAGCCACCATGTCTGGTCCAAACCTGTATTCTGATCTCGAGACAGGAAAAGGTGCTTTAGAGCTGCCACAAACACATTGCAATCCATCACAAAGCCCATGATGAGGTCGAAGCAGCTTGATAGAGGCTTTTGGTAGATAGCCACATTAACCAACATCTCACTCATGTTGGTGCTGGTCTCTGTCACTAGGATCATAGTGCTAGGACCCCATTGGAGGCAGGCAGTTCTGGGGCTGGAGTTCACTTGGAGGATATGTCTCTTACCACTTTATTTTTAAATCAAGTGTTTTCTCCTTTCCCATTCCCCATAACCTAAGTGTAACAAAAGTTTATTAACCTTTCACTCCCCTTCGCAAATCTTTCCTGATAAAAGTGTTCTGAACCTTCTTTGGCTATTTCATTTATTACTGATTTATTTAATCATCCATTCATTTATTTAGCAAACACTGATTAAAGGCCTTCTTGGTGCACTTACAGCTAAGAAGTGTGGGTATAGAAATGAAAGTTGAGCCCATCTTCAAGCAAGAGACAAGAATGAAATAATTATGGAAGAGTACAATAAATGCATAATAGAGTGGAAAGATTGCTGTGAGGTGGAAGAGTGGGGTTTCTGATCAATTTAAAGGAGTACAGGGAGGCTTCTAAGAGGAGAGGATGCTGGATCTGGTGTGATGATAAGGTTTTATCCAGGGAGAAGGGAAAGTACAAGGTCAAAGTCATGTAGCAGTGGGAGAAGATGGCAAGTACTTCAGTGTGGCTGGCAGATAGGTGGTAGTCACAGGAGCTGGAGCTAGCTGGAGATAAAATCAGAACTTACATAGCATTTCGTAGAAGGCTATAGAGTTTAGAAATTATTTGAAGCTATGAAGAATTTTGCCCAATGGAGATGATGGGCAATTTTGTGGTTTTCAAAATATTACTCTGGGAGGACAAGACTTCATTTAACTCCCTCCTTATTCCCTGCTAAGGAAATTCCTGAAAGCCTAATTCTCTATCCTGTTATTTTATACCTTTTCCCTGGGATAATGTATCCACTAATGTATAGCCAATTGTCAAAATAACCAGATGACCCTCAAATATTAATTGCCATTTCTGACTTTGCTTCCCAATAAAGGAAGTTCTGCTTCTACCTGCTGTTATGTCATTTCCTTTCTTTCTTTTCTTTGTTTTTCTTTTTGAGATGGAGTTTTACTCTTATTGCCCAAGCTGGAGTGTGATGGCATGATTTTGGCTCACCACAACCTCCGCCTCCTGGGTTCAAGTGATTCTCATGCCTCAGCCTCCCGAGTACCTGGGATTACAGGCATGAGCTACCACGCCTGGCCTGATAAGTCATTTTCTCTCTAACTCTGCTGTCTTTCAATGTTGACTGGATTTCACAGCATGGAGACACCTTAAATTACTTTCCTTCTCTTATGTCCATTGCCTAGCAGCCAAAAGGTTTGACTGCTTTTATGTTCTCTGCTGTCATTTTCATTTTTTGTCTCCATTCCCTTTCTTGCCAACATAGCCCAGATCTATGTTGCTTATCTAGTTTAGTGATAAAGATTCTTTTTTTCTTTTTGTAAGAGACAGATTCTTGCTCTGTCGCCTAGGCTGCAGTGCAGTGACACCATCATCGCTCACTGTAGCCTCATTCTTAAAGGCTTAAGCGATCCTCTTGCCTCAACCTCCCGAGTAGCTAGGACTACAGGCATGTGCTACCACACCCAGCCAACTTTTGTTTTTTTAGTAGAGATGAGTTCTCACTATGTTGCCCGGGTTGGAAGACTCTAAACTATCTACTGTTTCTTCTTTCTCTAGTTATTTATTTTTGTTAAATGCATAGAGCAGTATTATGCAGGAATAAAATTGCATGCACACAAAACAACATAAAAAATTTCTAGTTTAGCAATCATAAAATGGACATTCATGTTTATACCAAACAAAGTTAAGACCAAAACATTATTAGTAAATTTAAAACCTTCTGTATACCACTCTCCAATATCATCTACTCTCTCCACCACCCAGAAGTAGCCGCTATCCTGAATTTTGTGTTAATCAGCCCCTTCCATTTCTTTATATTTTTAACAACCCATGTATGTATATTTTTTGTTTGCCTTTAAAAAGAAACTTTTTATAAGATAAGTCATACTATATATATATATTCATCATAACACTATGTACTCATTATACCGTCTATAATCATAGGATATAGATGAATACTACATATATATTATACATGTTCACTCATATAATATATTCATTCATACTATATATATTATCATATATACTCATCATACTATATAGATGAATCATATTTATTTCTCTCACTTAATATTACATTTTTGGGATTCATCTAAGTTGATGTATGTAGCAGTAGCTTATTTATCTTCAGTGCTAGCAGTATTCTATCACATGAGTTTACCTCAATTTATTTATTCTAGTGCTTGTTCTTTGTTTCTTGGTATTATAAACAGTGCTCTTTTAGATATCCTCATACAAGTTTTGTGGTTACATATGCAGGCACTTTTTTGGAGAATATTAAATACTAAATTGTAAGTTGTATGCATATTCAACTCTCCCGATTACTGCCAATCAGCTTTGTAACTTGGTTATATACATTTATATCCTGATCTGTTCTACACTCTTGACAATGTCCTTTCTTTAAAGTTTTGCCAATCTAATGGTCAGGAAACTGTGTCTTATTGTCATTCAAATCTGCATTTCTCTGAGTACTGATTAGATTGAGCATCTTTTCCTGTGTTTATAAACCTTTTGAGCTTCCTTCCTTATGAAATGAAATTCTTATTTACCCTGCTTACCTTTTTATTGGCTTACTTTTTCTTACTGATTTCTAAAGATTCTTTATATATTCGGGGTTCAATGCTTTGTATATTATATATACAATTATAGTCTATTTTGCTTATTCATATTAGTGGTTGTTTTAGTTGCATACTTTAGTGGATGTTCTTTTTTTAGCACTAACACCCCCAGGACAAGAAAGGGAGCTAACCATTTCAGTACACTGCCCAAGTGTCAGTAAATACATAGATATCACATTACATGTGTCCAAGGTGAAATCTAGAGATTATTTTTTCTTTTTGAAAGCATAAAAATATGTAAGGATATTTTAATAATGCTAGGTCGAAAAACTCTCCAGCAAATATTAAATGTATTCATGATATCTACAAGCAGCAAGACCTTGTAACTACTTCTAAGGACATACATTTTATAGACATATATAACTTTCTAATGTCTTAAAATAAATAAGCTATTTTTACTTTGCTGCATGTATATCTTAAATAGAATTCTATTTGTAATTTTTTATTCACACCACTTTTATCTTGCTTGCAAGAGCCAATTGTGCATGTCATTTTCTAATTCTTATTAAAAAAGGTCATGTTGTAAGCTTGAAATTAGCCATGATAGTTCTGTTTACACCATGCAAATTGGAAAATGTTTCATATCAGAGTTGTTGGGATTTTTTTGCCCAGATTGTCAGTTTTGAAAATTTACCAGCACACCACTGCCCACCTACCCAGCACATAGAAATTGTACTTGTTAAGGTCACTAATGACTATAAAGTTGCCAAGTCCAATACACATTTTTTATTTACACTTTATTGGATCTCTCAGTCACATCTGTTACCATTGAACACTTTTTTCCTTCTCAGAATGCATTTTCTGTTGGACTCCAAGACACCTTTGTCTCTTGGTTCCCTGGTCACTTTACCAGTCCACTCTTTCTTGGTTTCTTGACCTATTTTATTTCTCCAGCCTTTAAACATTGGATGCTTCAAGGCTCAAACCTCAAAGTGTATCTTTTCCTTTCTATCTGCACTCACTGTCTAGTGATTTCATTCATGCCCATGTCTTTAAATACCCTCCATGTACTGATGACTCCCAATGCGCCTCTCCGGCCTTAACAGTTCCTCCAATTAGTAGATCCGTATATCAGCTGCCAGCTTGATGTCACCTCATGAATGTCTAACGAACAATTCAAGTTTATTCATGTATGAAACTCAACTTTTAATTACTTTCTCCAAATTTATTATCCAGTCTTCCCCATCTCAATATTATATCCCAATACATTGTATTTTATCAGTTACTTACCCCAAAAATCTTGAAGTCATTTTTGACTCCTCTTTTCAGCCTCAATCATACCTTTGCATTACTGTCTCCTGGCTTCCAAACTTAGACTCTTATAACCTAGTCTCCCTACAATAGACAAAACAATCCTTTGAAATCACATTAGAGCTTGCCATTCCTCTGTTGAACATTCCAGTTCTTTCCATTCACCCCTGGTAATATCCAAAGTCTTTACATGGCCTATAAATCCCCCTGTTATATGACCACCCACTACCTCTTTGACTGGATCTCCTACCAACCTCTACACTATACCTAGGCCCTTCCAACCACATGGGCAGTTCTTCAAATAAGTTGACCATATTTCTGCCACAGGACATTTATATGTGACTAGTTTCTCTGTCTGGAATATTCTCCTCTCAGAGCTACAAAACCCACTCCTTCACATCATGGCTTATCAAAAAGGCCATACTTGCCATTCTTTGATTATTCTCTACCATCCTCTCCCCACTTTATTCCTTATTATTTTCTTCAGGACACTTCCCACAACCTGGCATGTTGTCTGTTTCTTTATTGCATATCTTCCCATTAGGACCTAAGCTAAGTAAGAAAAGAAACCCTGTTTTCTTTACAGCTATATCCTAATAGCCAATAAAAATTATTGCTGTATAGTAGGTACGTGGTATATATTTGTTACATGAAAAATGTTTAAAATAACATTTTGTTTTATTTATAGCAGATTAGTTTTCATATGTAAAGACAATTATAAGAAAAAGGAGTTGACTGCTAGGTTAGGCATTTTCTGTGTACTTTCTAAAGAGGATATCAAATATAAAAAGGGGCTTTTGTGTGGTGGAAAGTGATCTGCCCAATTGCCAAGGTATTTGATACAGAAAATCAAGTGTGACAAAATTTAGTCATAAAACCTTCATGAATGCCACAGGTATCTCTGCCTGCTTAGTTGTAGAGAGGACAGTTCTGGATAACTAATATTTCTAGGTGCAGAAGAGTGGGCTGATCAGGCACATATTGGCTTTAATCTTGTTATTCACACTGGTTACAAAAGTTTGCTCTTCATTAAAGAAAAATATCATACAGACGTCCCATCAGTTCTGTGAAAAATTTCTGAAACCCTCTACATGATATCTTCCTGCCAAATTCCTGCCAACTGCAAATGAGCACAAAATGTCAGCTTTTGTTATTTGAAGCACTAATAATGGATTTGAAATATTATTCTCACTTTGATTCTAGGATTCACTATTATGGTTTAACTGATGCAATATCCCAAGTTCTGTTGATAGAAGAATCAGATTTTAATGGTTTTAATAGGGAGTATGATCAAATCCATATAGATAAAATTAGCAGGAATTATTTTAAAAGGGTTTTTTTTTCCATATTTTAAACAAATTATAGAAGTCATGTATGTCTCAAACATGTTGAGATTCCTGGGGAATGAGGGGTTCAATAGTATTGGTAAAGAATATTCTCTTTTTAAAAAATTTTGTGGTTTAAGTTTTACTTACCAAATAACCACAATCAATCAAATATTTAATGATAGAACATTTAAAGAAAACATTTTAAATTTAAAATTAAAGACAATCATGATTTCTAATTGTCCTTACAATTTGGTAAATACTAACTTTAAAAATGAGAATTTGGTGCTCAACAGTAAAGATATGAATAAAGTAAAACGTATGATGTCCCATCTTTCTTCCATTCACCTGTCCATTTCCCTGAAGTGTGATTTTAACACATCTAGGTGTTCACTGTGTCTTGTTACATTTTATGTCTAATTTGTTTCTAGAACAAAGAAAAACTGAACTGTGAGGTGAAGTGATATCTGTGACTAATCTTAAAAACCTATTCTCCATAACCCTAGCCCAGTTTTGACCATAATAATGGTTTGTTCTTAGAAACTTTGAAAAAGCTGATATTATTTCCCAAAAGACAATGAAGAAGTTTGGCACATTTGTGTAATGTCTATATGGAGGACAATTGAAAAGTCTAATACCTAGACTCTCATGTGAATTACTCATTCAGTGAGTTGTTATGCATGTCCCTATAGCATGCTTATAATTTTTTTATTCTTCTAATATTGGTTAATAGTTTTGAAAAATATTTCTGGTGGATTTTTTTTTTTTAGTCAACTGCCTGGAATGTTAAAAAAAAAAAAAAAGATTCCTCGAGTTTATTTGCAAATCCATGATAGAAAAATGAAATTTGCAAGTGATTTTTCTTATTATAGTATAAGGATCCAGACAGAGACTCACATCAAATTTTTTTTAAGAGATGGGGTCTTACTCTGTTGCCCAGGCTGGACTCAAACTCGTGGGCTAAGTGATCCTCTCGCCTCAGCTTCCCAAGTAGCTGGGAGTACAGACATTTTTAAATATTTAATTCAATCATATTGTAAGTGGACAAAGAAAAAAAGTATAAATTGTTTTAAAATTGTTACCTTATACTTCTAGAAATAAATGTTTTGAAACAAGAGATAATATGGAAAATAATAACTAGAAAAATCAGAATCTTGACACTAAGTACTAATAACTCTTATAAAGTAGATAACTTACCAGAAAGTAATATTTTCATATTTCAAATTTTCTTCTCTAAATCATTAGGCATATATTATATACAAATTTACATAAATATTAATATATGTTACATACTAAATACTTTATATATATATAAATGCATATAATACCTACCATGTCAAAAGCACTGCACTTGATAGTGCTGATCTGAAATGACTACAACACAGTATCTGTTCTTAAGGAGTTCATAGTTTAGTGAGAGGGAGGGATTAGCACAGCAGTTATTTCCCAGGTATCAGCCTGGTTATTGTTATGTTGCCTAGAAACAACTACTCAATAGTAATTCTGTTTTCTCCCCTGCCAGCCAGATTGCTTTAACTGTGGCTTCCCTGAGATCCTTTATCTCAAAGCCTCCAAGCAAGAGGCTGGAGACCTAGAGCTGTGCCTCTCTTTCCTGCATGAGCATACCCATGGTTCCCAGGCCATGGCTGCCAGATAAAATACATGATTTCCAGTTAAATTTCAGATCAATAAGTACATTTTAAAGTATATATCATGCAATATATAAGATATACATTAAAATGTTATTTATCAGACATTTAAATTTATATTTTATTTGCAAAGTGTGACAACCCCACTCTAGGCCATTGACCTAACTCTATTTCCCTTTAAAGTGAGTTGCTTTGTCACTAACAATGCTCAGAAACTGAGGAATAATATTTATCCACCAAATTTTGTCAATTCTTAGATCAAATTCTACAATTATGGTAACAGAAAGAATGATAATATAATGGGAGTATGCAGTGTGCATAGAAATACCTGATTTGATTGATGGAAGGGATGGTATACTAGTGAATTGAGCATGAAAAACAAATGAGGGAGGACATACCCCATCTCTAACCCCCAAAAATATAGATAGATAGATAGATAGATAGATAGACAGACAGACGTATATTTGAACATGGTGGTGTGTACCTGTAGTCCTACTTACTTGGGAAGCTGAAGTGGGAGGATTGCTTATGCTCAGGAGTTCAAGGCTGCAGTGAGCCATGATTGTGCCACTGCACTCCAGCTGAGGCAACAGAGTGAGATCATGTTTCTAAACAAACAAAACAAATACATAGGGTATTATTCTGGGCCAAGAAAAGCATCTGCAAAAATACAAAGGCATTTGAGAGCCTAGTTATAATCTCAAATGGCACGTTGTTGAGTACTGCTAGAGGTTACTCATGTAGAGCAGGAAGTAGGAGATTAGACATAGGTTAAATCCTGAAGCATCTTCCCTGGCTATCTTGTTAAAAAATCTGGGCTTCTTGGAAGGAAAAGGGAGTAAAGAATTTTAAGAGGTGAACTGCAAGGTGAGGATCTTATATTAGGTTCCTTCAAAAGCAGAGTCTGAGACAAAGACTTGGGTGTAGGTAGTTTATTTGGGAGTGATCCCAGGTAGCAGGAGTGAGGAAGGAGAGGAGTGAAGCAGGGAAGGAGGAAACCCAATAGAAGAGTGGATTTGGTAAGTTGCTGCTGGACACAACAGGGCTTGACTCCATAAGGATCTCTGAGTAGAATATAAAATACATTACATTCTAGGAAGGATAGAAGTTAGGACACTGATCAAATAGTTCCCATTTCCTGTTGGTTGAAGAAGTACGGAGGGGGTGGTTGGTAACTTCCCTAGATCTCTAGTCCTAGTGTGTGCAAATGCCAAGTAGACTCCAGTGGCTTTTTGGCTTGGCAAGCAGAAAACAAAGGTGAAGACACTTGCTTGAGGTAGAACATTGCATAAATCTAATACTGCAGCTAAAATTAGAAATAGCCCAGGGGATGAGATGCAGGGCACCAACAGTGTCTCTACAATCAGAGATTTATCTATAATTTACATTGTAAGTAGAATTTGCTAAATTATCATCTAATCATAGCAATTAAGAGGGAATCATTCCCAGAAACCTGAGTAGAAAAAATTAGCAATTGATGCATAATTATTGTGATTTAATATTTAGAATTAAAATCTTTTACACAAACAATTTGTATCTGCTAGGAACTGGTTATATAAAAACCACAGCATTAATAATGCCTTCCAAAACTATAAAACTAGCTAAAAGATGTACAGAAAGAATGTAAATATTATAAATCTATATGAAGAGCAAACTTGCTTTTTAAAAATAGAGTAATATGTTTGTCAGTATGAATTCTATGTAATTTTCAAAATTGTGGATGGATATTCAAGCACAAATAAATTGCATTTAACTTAATTAGCTAAATTGATCAAATAGAAAGGAGATGGGGTGATACAGAAGTAATATTTATTGAGTATCCACTCTGTGAGGTTTTTAATATGTGTTCATTGCGTATACTTCACAATGACCCTGGAAGGAGATATTATTAGCCCTTATAAATATCTTAAAAACTGAGGATCATGGTGGTTAAAGGGTTTGTTCAAAGTCACACAGCTAGTAGATGGTAAAGTCAGGGCTCAAATTCAATTCTTTTTGACTCCTCATTGCTTTGTCTTAAAAGCTAGTTGCTTTGGAAGGTAAACCATGAAAATACTTACAATTCTTTTTAAAAATAGAATTCCAATATTCACAGTTACTAAATGCAGTATTGCATGCTTGCAAAATACATACTTCCCTAATTTTATAATCACAATAATATTTATAATAGAATATATTTAGGCCATATGAAAGAGATCTCTGAAAGTGTTAAAATGTGAAGAAGGTTCTTTTGGCCATGGGCATAAGTTTAGTAAAAATGAAAATGTATCAGTATGTTTAGTAATGAGAAGAAAAAAATGTTTTCTGTGGTCATGTTTTCCAACTTTAAGTATATTTGCCTATCATTTTACTATAAACAGGGTGTATTTATATAGCCTAAAGCAATAGTAACCAGATTCCTTGTTTTCAGGATGCCAAAAAGTATATCTTCAAGGATGATAAGCAATAACAGAGAAGAGTGAATAAAAAATATCAAGCTTCTATCTGATTCCTGACCAAGATTTTAATTTTATTGCACAAATGTGCCATGATGACAGCTATATACAGTAGTACCACCCACCCAACCCTGATGCAGGGAAGGGTCTACCAGCATTCCCATTATAATCCATAAAGGGATTTCTGATGTTTTAATGGACATGAAATTGGCATCTAGGTTCTCAGAAAGATGTGGTTTTGTTTAAAAAAATAAGTTTTCTAAAAAGGGACCTAAACAGCATCAGCTGGCCTTGATTAGAAGGTGCATAGCACATGATTTCTGGTGAACTGTTAGACCTACTGATGTCAGTGGCATGACTGCATAGTACTTGTCTTGTCACACTGAAAGGCATGCAGAGGATAGTGCCAAAGGAGAGATTTTTATTTCAAGGGGTACTAAGAAAGGTGCAGCATCCCAATTTTTAAACTATTAAAGAAACTATGCATGTAACAAATAGCTAAATCATAATTGAAACCACTCTGCTTTTTATTTTACAAAGTGAAAATCTATCATGGTGGAGAGGCAGTATTGCATAATGGTAGATGCAAAGACTCTGGAAACAGACTCCCCTGCAGGTTTTGAATCCCAGTTACATTTAAATCTTAGCTGTGGGACCACAGGCAAGTTATTTAAACTCCTAATGCCTCTACTTTCCTGTCTATAAAATGAGACTAGTAATAGTACCTTACAGTTTTGAGTATTTAATGAATTAATACAAGTAAATTCTTGGAACAAATATCAGACAGAAAGCGCTTATTAAATATTGAATACAAAGAAAATAAACCCATTGTGTTTGCACCTGTTTTGGATAAGTAAATCTACTCTTGAATTGTATAGGAAGAAGAAAAGTATAAAATGTGTGTGTGTGTGTGTGTGTTTCTCTAAAATACAGCTACTGTGGAAATTGTCACAGTTATAAATTGAAACTCCTTTCTGAAGGTAATAAAAGTAACAAATATTTTTCAATAGTTTTTAATATTGTAGTAAGAGAAATCTATATGCCAAAATGTATGAGACTCCCAGAGTAGAGATAAGAACAAATGAACCAGCAAACACATTAGACATTATAACCCGTGTCTACTGCAACTTTGTCTAGTACATGTAACGCCAGCCACATATGTAACATTTCCTTAAAGTTTATGCCACAAGCTCATAGTGGCTTTAGTTTCTTTGTAGGTGGAATGTGGTTATGAATACGTACGTTTATACAGACATTGTTATGAAAAAGTACCAAGGATACCCAATGTAAGTTAAAATGTGTTGTTTACTAATCATTGTTTTACAAGAAGTAAGGACAAGAACTGTTTACCTCCAAAAGCTGCCTGACCACCATACTGCGGTTTCTTAGCATATCAACTCTCACACTTCTGTTTAAACATACTTCAACCTAATATGCCTCCAATTCAGGTGAAGGCTGGGACCAGGGGAAAACAAGGAGTCCTAAGTTAGCTAACTGCAAAAGGCAATTTGTAAGGTGTGGTGATAACATACATGTGAAAGTATTCACAATGTTTATTCAGTAAAACATTAAAGTTCTTTCCTTTGGCTAAGACTGTCACATTTTCTCTAATGTGTTTTTCACAGCATACGGTTCTGTCCATTGTGGCAACTAGGGCTGAGGCTGGGGGCACTAAGGGAGGAGGACAGGGATGGCCAGGTATACTGCAGCCCATAGATTCTGAGGTTTTGTGTCCTGCATCTCCATATAGTTCTTCTAGGCCTCTTGGTGGCCTTCTCTTTGTCCTCTGTGGATGCCAGAGGAAAATAAAAGCGTGGATAGGGGCTCTTTTCTATGTTTTTAAGTTTGCCTTATAACTAGTATTATTATAAGTCCCTCACTTCATTGATCCCCTTTATGAAATTTTAAATAATATTTGTTTTTTACACACAAACTTAACTTATGATGTTTTAATATTTAAATATTTAAAACTGGATTTATTAAACTGACTTCCTATGTAGAGACTTCAATTAAATTTTTAAGTAATTCAAATAAAATCTTCCTGATGAGTAGCTGTATAACTTTAACAAGTTAAATTTGTAAATGGAGAAGAGCTTAAGTTCTTTTAAAAACATCAGCACTGCACATAAGCTTAATAAGATTCCAACATAAAATTCTGAGTCTAATTATTTAACTACTTACTTCTCATCAGATTTATTCTAAGGAGATACCTTGTTTTATAGTTTATAATTACACAAAATATCAAGTATGTACAGATTATTTCTTAATTTAAAAATATTAACAATATAGTTTTGAGTCTTTCAAAAGTTTTTTATGTTGAATTCAAATACTCTAAAAGTTGATAGATGCTTGACATAAAAAAAAAAAGAATTACCATTGCAGTTAATGGAGGTAATTAAATACTGCCATTTGGACTAAGATGTGGAGGAGATTCTTACCCATGACCTTGTTGGGATAGGCTGACCTTTATTTATAATTGTTATATCAGGGGTTCCATAACTCATGAAAGAAGTGATGTATTTGCCCACTTCCCTGGGTTCTGGTTAAACATATTATCTCATTCCTCTGCCCACTCACAGAATTCTGGAGTGCTTGTCCTGTGTGATCATATGATTCAATATAGCACTGTAATTCCTAATTTAGGCAAATAAATACTCCTTTTAACTTTAAGTAATTTTAATTTTAAATAATTTTCAAATGGATTTTTCCATTTTTCATATTCTTGGGAATATACGATTGATATGGATATTGAAAACTTCATTAAATTTTAACTTAATAGCTTTGTCTTACTAGTGATCACAATTTATGAGGTTTTTCTAATGATGGGTCCCCTTCAGTCCTCTTATAGATTTACTTGACATTCTTTAATTTATATGTTGTTCATTGAAATAATAAATGAGTTAAAAATAGCAACATGATTGAGTAACAAGATTCAATGAGTACGTTTTATTCTCTTTAGAATAAGATTAGCTTTTCTATTTTGTATAATATTATATACTTAAGGATTTTCATACATCTGATGTTTTTCTCTCAACCCTAATTAATATTTTTTGATGCTTATACTATAACAATTTTGGCTAGTGGGGATCTTGTAAGGTTGGTACTTGTGCCCATTTGATATGGCCCCAATAGTCGTTGAAAAATGTCTTATTCTAATGAGCAGGTACATTTTGTCCCTGCTCCAGATTTGAAATTAGCAATTTCTTCAGATTAAGCCCAGGTTTCAGTAAGGGGGAAAAAAGCATCAGAGATAATAACCTAATGATGTAAGTAGGCTCTAAGAGAAATCGTGGTAAAACATCACTTCTGGGCTATATTGTTGAACCAAGCTAAGAAATAGACGCATATTGATGTTGATGTTTACTCCTTAGTTCCAACAACAGAGTATTTCTACACCTTTAATTCTAAACAATTATATCTATTTCCCTTTAAATGAAAATATAATTTCTTTGGAAAAGTAAACAACAGTGCTTATTTGTCAATCTTTAATGAAAAATTCAAAATAATAATACCAGTAATAATGTAAATAGCAATACTCCTGAGTGAAGTTCAGGGTTTTCTATGTAGTCTTTTCTGCCCTTAAAATGTGCCTATTAGACAATAGTGCACCAAGATAAAAGAGGGAGTGGGAGCCATCTGCCCAGTAGCAGCAGTATCTTATCACTAACATTGCTAGACCTGCTGGTGCACAGTGATAATAAAAAGCAGACCAATTTTTAGTTGTTTTTATTATTGTTTCTAAATTCTTTCAGGCAGCACAGCTTTATTGCCTAAACCCAGGTTCTCTAACTCCCTAAGCCCCTCTCTATGCCCCTGGACATGACTACTACCAGGTATGCGGAGTCGAATTTTTTTACTCTAGAGTCATTCATACATTCTCATTCAGTTTTGCCTGGTAAGAGCTTCCCTAGTAGCTGCTGCAGCAGTTTCTGCTCATTTTCAATTTAATGCTATTTGCACAGCTGACAGTTTGGAGTTCTTAGAAGGTGACTGCTTTAAGCTGCTAGTCTTTTCTTGGTGGCAAAGCTCACCTCATGGAAGGGGGTGAAGTCCCACTCCCATTCCACCTGGAGAAGATAGGAAAACTTGAGCAGCTCAGTATCCAAAATTTGGTACATGAGTTTTATTTCACCACCATCTGGTTAATCTACAAAGAGATAATGTATATTTATAAGTGCAAGATTTATATATTTCAGTTCTGGCTAGCATACAAAAGAAGAAAATCTGCTTCCTACTATTTAATTTCTAGTGATATTAGAACCGTTATATTTTCATGTATTCAAATACATAGCAACTTTTCTAAATCCTGTTTTGATATTAAAGCTTTTAAATTTATCTTGCTCCCTTTTCAAAATCACAAACTCTTTTCTTTTTTACACTATGCAACATTCCCTTATTGACACAATATTCATGCTATGTATTTTTATAGCAAAGTTTGCAGAAGAAAGATCCAAATGATTTCATAGTTAGAGTTAGATTAGCAAAGAACTAAGTGTAAATAAAGGCTCTTGAGTTTTTAATCAAAATATCCTTTTCTGACTTTTATTATGAGCATATATATAAAATTTTAATTTATAACTTACACACAATATATAAAAATTTATGTAAATATATGTAAATGTGTACCTATATGTATGTTTATATATATATCCATAAATATTATATATATATACATATATTTCCTAATTTTAATCAAAGATAGCCCTAGAAGAAAACTCTGTCTTTTAAGTGGCTTTAACCTAATGATTCTTAAATTCATACTTCTAAAATCTAAGTTTAAAAAACTGTAATCTATTAAGATAAAATATAAATGAATAAATAGAACACGCATCACTGAAATTTTATACAAATCATATAAATTAGTGGCTTCTGCTAGATCCCATTCATTAAAAAAATCATCTTTTTCTTCTTGTAAACACTGCAATTGCATGTGAGTCTATATTTTACAAAATATTAATATAAAACTTAAACATTTAATTTTCTTCATGGAATCAAAACATGCCCTGCCCAATAGTTCCACTTCTTCTTTTTGTAGTAATTACATTAAGTTTTACAGAGAGAAAACACACAAAACAATGTTATTTAAATTTAAGGGAAACCATTGATGTTTGCAGTTTTAGTGTACAATCTATTTTAATCAAGTCATGATATTTAAAAGGCACAAATGATTTATTAGCCAAGAAGAGAGGGAGAGTTGATTTGATTTCTAACTTTCTAGAATCACAGTTTTGCTAATTATAAAAACTTAAAGCTGCCACTTTTATCTTTATTTCTGCCTTCGTCTCCTATTTATTCCTTAGCCTAGGAACTATTCTCAGCCCAAAGTGAATTTTTATTTTCAACTTTAAGTCTATTAAGGTCATGTGAAATAATTATTGATTTAAATATAGTTTTCAGCCACATACATATATATTCACAATGTCATCCCTCTTTTGATGGCTAAAACCATATTAACACCTACTAGCAAAGAATCAAACACAAGCTCTTTACTTTTCATATTACTAATTGAAACATCATGGTTTCAATTGAGTATTTTCTTACAGTTTTATTCAGTCATTCTTGAGACCCTGAAATCTCAAGATACCATTTTTAATTCAATAAATTTGCAACGTTTTTATCAAACTCAGCACTCCAAGCTCTTTTTAGAGAGTTACTTTTTGTAATATATATTTGAATTTCAATATCTATGCAAGCCTTCTTCTGGAAAAGCATGTTCAAATATAAGCAATGCTTCCACTCTTGTCTTTTTGTAAACCAGGAGTATTCTAAGGAAAGAATTACTCTAACTTGATTTATTTCTAATTACTCAAAACTTAAGGTTCAGCTGGAGGAGATGTACACTTCAATCACAATAGACTTCCTCTGGCAGGGTTTTCTCAATCCATTATCTGTAGGCCATGCCCCATCAGGGGTCAAAACCTGGGTTGAGGACACCTCAAGAACAATATTCTCTGTGAGAAGGTTTATGCTTTTTTTGTTTGTTTTTGTTGTTGCTTTTTGTTTGTTTGTTTGTGACTGAGTTTCGCTCTGTCACCTAGGCTGAGTGCAGTGGCGTGATCTTGACTCACTGCAACCTCCTCCTCCTGGGTTCAAGTGATTCTCCTGCCTCAGCCTTCCTAGTAGCTGAGATTACAGGCACCCGCCACCATGCCCACCATCGGCTAATTTTTGTATTTTTAGTAGGGAGAGGGTTTCCCTATGTTGGCCAGGCCAGTCTCGAACTCCTGCCCTCATGATCCACCTACTTTGGCCTCCCAAAGTGCTGGAATTACCTGCGTGAGCCACTGTGCCTGGCCAGTTTTGGCTTGCGTGCAGCCTTCTTTATAGGAATCTAAATGATCCTTTATATGTTTTCCTTTCCTTTTCCTCCTTCTCTCCCTTTTTCCCTTTCTTTTTTCCTTTCTTTCATTCCCTTCTTTCTCTTCTTTTCCCATTAAGTCCTTGAAGCAGCTTGCAACCTCTGCTATCTGATGGAAGCAATTAAGGATATGCCTTTTCTAAGTCTCAGCTTCCAACAGACACAGCAACTTCAAGACTGAGGTTTTCCAACTTTTGTCTTTGATGTTTGATAGCACTAACAGCCATGAAAGCCAATTTTGGGCATCCCTGATGTTTTAGTTCCAAACTTCAGAGCTCTAAAACTGCAAAGGCCCAAAATGATTTAAGCAGATACCATGTTCCTCTTCTAATTTCTGAACTGAGAAGAGTCCATGATAATGTTGTAATGTTGTTCTAAAACAATGGTACCCAATTCTTACAGGATCATAAGAGAAAAATTCAGAATGTAGGTATGGGTGGTGTAAGGGCAAGGCAGACAAATAGGCAAGCTCAATCTACTTTCCTACCTAAAATGACAATGCTTTTCTGAAGTGAAATTAGCTTGGGGATGGAGCCCATTCATAGCTGGAAGGTTACACATTAAATTATATCTTTATATCCTTTAGCAGCTAAAAGGATACAAGGAACAGGGAAAAATAAGACAGCAATAAGTCTTACCTGTGTATTTTTATACAAGATGAAATTTTGTCTATTATTGAGGGGAGAGGCTGATATACCCCCAACACACACACACACACACAAAAGTGACCTCTTTACAAAGAATAAAGTTGAAAATACAAACTAAATTTCTTAGATTATTATTGGATTCAAATTTTACATGATATTCTTAACTGCCCATTTCCAGACAGTTTTAGAGAAGAGCTTATGAGTCCATGAGATACATGTTTCACTTTGTGATTTGAAGTTAATTAAACATCCAGTGGATGGTGAAGCTATACTGAGGACAGGTGGCAGAAAAGCCCCAGAGGAGCCCATGAAAGAAAATAATGATAAAGGTAGGAAGTGTGAGAGTTTCCTCTGATGATGTTTTATCCAAACCAAAGTCAAGGACTTTGTTATTTTGGTACATTGGGAAAAAGGCCACATGTGAATCAGTGATCAAAACCTCCAAGAATAGTAAATGGGGAGTCCAGACAATTTTGTTTACAGGGACTCTGAATGAATATTACCCATGCTAGGAGTATCTTCCTTTTTACCTTTAGAATCTACTCAAATTTGGCAAATGGAAGAGACCCACACTAAGGACAATGTAAGGTGGTGGGGACATGGCAAGAACTGGAACTAGCAGCCTGGCCAGGTCTCTAGTAAGAAGGTAACACAATTCTGTGTTTGGGAGAAGTGGCTCCAGCAGCTGTCATCTCTAAAGGGTCTGCAGAGATTTTGCGTAACTAGGCCCTACTCTAGTCATCCAGCAATCCACCTCCAGCAACCCCCAAGATCGAGAGGCAGTGCTGCCGTCCAGGGTGAACTGCAGAGACGGTATTCAGAGCTTGATGTGTAAGGAGGTCTGTGAATAGTAGCAGGTGAAGGGCATGGACAGACATAAGAAAACCCATGGGACTCCATCATAAGCCAAGTGGAAACAAAAGAAAGTGACTAGACTTCTACAAATTTGGCATGGTGGGGTGGCTGAAAGTTGCGTAACTTTTTATTGACCATACTAGTTGGTAAAGTTTGTGATATTGTATGCAACATGGAATATTTTGGTAACTTGACTTTTTTGCTGAATGAACTCTTTATATAAATATTTACCGTCATTTACAAGTATTTTATGAAATGATTTTTGGCTGCAGTGTGCTATTCTATCATATGGATGTACAACATAATCCATTTAACTAATCTTCTAGATTTGGAACTTTAAGATTGTTTCTATTTTTTTTTATATTTTAAATAGTGCCTCCATGAACACATTTGTGGGTATCTATTTGTAGATATAATTATGTGAAAATCCCCAATAATTTACCCGTTGGAATTTTATAGTTTTTTTCCCATTTTTACAAGTTTCTATAGGTCACAAGTAATAATTTTAAGGTTTATTTTTCTTTTTCTAGTTTCTATATTTTAAAAATACATCTGTATAATGAGTAGTATTTTTTTAAACCACACAAAGGAAAACAGAGAAAATAATTTTACTGACTCATACTTGGCTGCATTATTCCATTCATGTCATATCTATAGTACTAACATCTATTTTCACATAAGCATTTGACACTGATAATTTCAACAGGAAACAAAAAGAAAAGTTTTCTCTGAAGACCACTCTCTCATTTCTCCTCATAAAAGGTGTCACTTTGAGATAGATGCGTAACAAATTGAAATCACAAATATCCAAATCAAATTAACAAAGGGAATTTTGAGTTATCTCTTTGTCATGGTGAAAACGTCTAGATATTTCAATACATTTACATTCCTATTCACCTCTGCAGTGACAGACTTATTTACTACATGAATTGGTAGTCATACCACAATATGAATTTAACTTTTCTACAGAAAAACACATTTTTTTTCTAAAGCACTTTGGAAGTAAATTAAATATTAAAATTCATGCCCAGATTTTTTTATAAAGCTGTCAAATTCTCCTTACCTTAAAAGTAAACTATGTGAGACAAGAAAAATAAAAGCTGGACAAAGAAATACCCCGCCAAGAATTCTGAATTGGAAGAATAACACAAGCTCCTCTATATGGCTGCAAATTGCCTGGTTGATTGTGAAAGTAACAACAGCTACCATGGAAAGAGGTACCGCAGGCTGGTCACTTAATTGTTGTGAAGCAGATTACTGTCATTACTTTATAAAGAAACTGAGGTTTATAAATCTTCAGAACTTTGCCCAATATCACATAGCAAATAAATCATTAAGGTCTTCAGAATGTGTGCATATCCAACCATACCCCATTGCTTTTTTAACACAAAACTGGCATGAATTCAGAACTGCTGACATGCCAGAGGAGAACTGCCTTGAGACCTCCACTATGGCTCAAGCTCTCCCTTGTGAAAGCCCCATAGAAGCCTGGGGAAGTAAGTGTGGTCATTTGTACACAATTCATTCAGTACCAAGATAGTGAAAAAATTAATTAGAAACTATTAAAAATGTATACATGTGATATTCCTACAATTTTTTTCCTGAGTAGAAAATTAAGATAACTCAGAAAGGCATTTGGGGAGAAAGACCGGTCAAGTGGCATTCTTCTCCCCCACCCACACAGATTCTCTTGGTCCTTTACTCCCCGGCCTCAGTTTCCCAGATTCTGCCTCCTCTGTCAGGCCAGCAGTCATTCTGTGCCCCACACAGCTTCTCTGGGTGAGGAAGGGTCGATGAAGAGGCTTTCCTATAGGTTTAGTCTGTGGAAGAATCTATGAAATAAAATCAGAACTTCTGTGATTCATCTTATGCTACCTTATCTCCTGTGCTTTAGTATATTAAAAGAATTTCTCTTTTTCAGCCTTGAATTACATTGCAAAAGGAAAAGTTCCCTTCTGTAACGTAAACTGAGCCTTGATTTAGATGGAGATAGTGGCCTGGTGGGGTAGGAGAGAGATACAGGAAGAAGGTTTGTGGAGGTTTGGGAGTTGGGGACTGCTTCATACTAACGGGTTTAAAGTCACACACACAACAAGTACTCCTTAGACAAGAACAAGGAATTATTAGGGTGAGAATATTCACTTTTCTTAAACTAGTTAGTGAGTTGAGTATAGGCTTCCAGCCTCACACTCATTTGCAAACAGGATTATTTCTTTAAAAAAGAAAGAATTAAAGAGGGGTGAATATATCAACCCAAAGCCTTTGGGTAAGAGATAGGTTAAGTCAGTAGGTTTTTTATTTCCTCTCCTCTGATCATTCTTCTCTAGATAAGTCTACAATGATTTTTAAAGACCCAGTTCAAATCAGCACATCTTTATAATTTCTATTTTTCATTCTAATAATTAGCTAAAAACAAGTCAACCAACCCCTGTATACCTCTGATACTGTGCAAGGGTTGTGACTCTAAAGATAACTAAGATAAGACTCTTGTCCTAGAAGACGGAACTGTCTAAAAAAGGAGAGAAAAAAGCAAACAGAAATATTAGTAATACTTTTAACATACGGATTAATGTGCTTTTATCTTTCAAACATTTTGGTAGAGAGCCTTCCCTGTATTCAGTAGGAAGAGTTCATTCCTTTGAGCAGCTTTTAGTTTTTGTGACAAAGAGAAACAGTCAATGTTCAGCTTTTGGCCCCCAAAATAGACTATTGAAGTTCAAGTCAGAAAGCCAGAGCTTTTGTCTGTAGGATTTAGACTTTTGTAGAGCAGAAGATGTTGAGAATCAAAAGGCAAAGTCATGAAGAAATAGGAAGTAAGAGATATCCATTCACAAGATTCCAGAAACCAACCTTACCCAGGGAGAAAAGGGAATTTGGAAAGATGAGGAGAGAGGTCCTTGAGGCCTTAAGTACCTGTGGTGACCTGTTGGGAGGAACAGTGAGCAGGAGGGACTTCCCAGTCTCTAAACCAGCACCATCCTTTGTTAATACTAAGGACAGCCTTGGAGGTGAGTTGCCACTGACGCACCTCCAGTAGCATTCAATGCACTGTGGGACACCATGCTTAATCTGTGATGGCAACTCAATTAGTTGCCTGATGAGCAGGACCTGCCAAGATGTTTATGGATTGCCCTTCAAAGCTGATATCCATCTGTGTCCTAAAATGCAGCTCTTTTGAATCCTTCTACATGGTCCAACTCTCTTTAAAGGCCCAGAGCCTGTCAGTTCTCTGACACTGAGAGTGACAAAGCCCCACAGCAGCACCCTGGCCCTGTGGCTCCACTGCAAGCTGGGAGAGTGTTGTACAACCCAGCCCCACAGTGGCCCTTCTTTCCTTCATCCTAGTCAGAGCATAAGTTTGTGGCTGGACACATGGTGGCTCAGCCAAGGTTGTACTCCTGAGCTTGGCACCAGCCCTCTGCTCCATTCTTCTCTGGACATTTTCCAAGGACCAGGCATTTCACAACTTCATGGCTTCATAGTTTCTATCTTGCTATTATTGTACAACAGTAAACACATGGCCAGACATCTTTTCCAAGAATCCAATTTTTCCCTTAGAAATCCATTTTGATTAACTTTTCCCCCAGAAAATGGTCCAGCCAGACTCACCCTTCTCCTAGATTAACCTGCTTGGCAACATCTTGTTCATTCAACTCTACATAGGTGAAGGACTGCGGGTGGAAATATGAGCTGTTTATTAAGATGAAATGTGATGTATCAGATTAAAGATTTATCATATTACTGAATTATTAAAGTTAGTAAACATGACTATATTACTTAAATGATATACCAGGTTACTTAATTGATATAACAAATTACTTAACTGGATCTTACACATGCCTAATTCTATCACATTTGCTGAACACTTTACCTTACTAAAGAGGCCTGTCTCAGGCAAATAAATTATTCCAGGAACTGAACTTATAAAGCAAATGCTACTAATAATGTAATCTGAACCATATTACTAAATGTGACAGATCTGACATTAGCTGACAGATATGAATTGACTTAATTAAATATTAATCATAATAAATTTAGGCAAGATTTAAATATGGGATCTAATGTGACTTTCCTATCAATTAAAAACTGTGATATTGCTGCCCTCAAAAGGGATAAATTTCTATTGCTAAGGACAGTGTAGTAACTACTTCATAATGAGGCTTACCTGTCATCAGACAGCAGTGGTCTCTTCAAACACGTACTGGCTCATTTGCATAGTTAAGCAGTTTGGTCACACACTTAACACTGGACTGTTTATTTTAAGAAGACGGAAAATTTTCATAGAGAGCACAGAGAAAGTGGGAAGACCTCTTTAACTCTTTAACTCTCAGAAAAAAATATTACATGTAAGTGTGTATATGTGTGTGTGTACATATTCTATCATGTAATACAGAGTATAAATGCTCTATCTCCAAGGACCATAAATTGGTGGTCTTGTAGTCAAATTCAGCCTGCAGACACGAAGACATATTTTGTTTGGCCCATAGTGTTTTAAACATAGGGACATTTCAGGCAAAATGTCTGGATTCTTAAATTTCATTTTGGAAAATCAGTGGGCATTCTCATACTGCAACAGTTAGTTGGAGCTGAGTGAGAACTATCCCAGTTAGGTACAGCATGCACACTGTTTTGCCATGATCTCCCCTCTGTACTACTCTATTCTGGCCCTCTTCACTCATTTGTATAATCTACTCCACCCCTGTCTCCTGTATGTATTTGAGTTTTTCACCTCTGTTCTAGATATTCAAAGCAGGCTCATTCAATATGGTGTAAATGAATGAAGGGAAATAAACACTAGAGAATTCAAAGAATGTTTCACTTTTAAAGGGATCTAATTTGGGAATTTAAAGGTGAATTTACAGGGACTTGGGATGGTCAAAATGGAGAAAATATGTTCTTAGCAAGGAAAACTGGGATGAGTGAGGGCATCCAGGCATGAGTGATCATGGTACCTGGACTTCAAAGATTTTAGCAGACAAATAATACATTCTCTATGAAAACAATCAAAAGTGTTTTCATTTAGTCTAAGTTGGTCAGACATGAGTTTACATTAAAAGAATTTTAGGAAGGAAGTACCACGATTAAAGTGGTATTTTAGGTCATTGTAGGTAAGTGGATGTGTTGGCAGTTACTGGACTCGGAGGGACTGGTGGGTGGGTACAATGATCAGGTGTGAAATAAGGAGGAAGCCCGAGCTAGAGGTTTGTAGCAACGAGAAGGGGAAAGAAGGCTACAGTTGAGGCATTTTGAAAGACAAAGGAACTAATTTTGATGAACACTTTTCAGTATCATATCTTCTTCAGTACATGGTTTTCCTGACATTAAAATATTAGATGCATTTGTTTAAAAAATTAGTTAATATTATACTATCTTGAAATATCTAATTTTTATTTTTTTGAATTTTATTAATCTTCATTTAATTAAAGCATTTTCTGAGACCAATTATTTCTCTGTTGAGGACTCCATGCCTTTGACTTTTATCATATGCCTTTACCAGCATCAAAAATTATCTGCTATGTGTTTGAATCCCTTAGTAACTTTTTTATAGTCTTGTAGACAATGATTTTTAAAATGTAATCTTTCTTTAAGGAACAATTACCTTTAAGGTAGGATTTAGAAAAAATAAAATCTGATCTTTTGACTTGATAAAATATTCACTAGTCAAAATAGTCTGATTAATATTTTGAGTTATAAAAGACTTTAGGGATTAAGCTAATTCCCTTATATTCTAGCCTATTGGTCAGAAAACAGGTCCAGTTGATACAGGTGACAGAATGAATTAATAAAATTAGCTACTTGTGAACAATGCAAAAGAATCTTTGTTCCAAGCCTAGGAATTCGGATAAATTATCTCATGCTGCATAACTACTAGAAGACAGAGAAAAATCCATATCCAGAGTAATGGCACAGGACATATTAATGAGACATCAAAGGATTTGTTTGGTGCCAAGATCATCAAGTTTTTCTTAGGGCTACATGTCTCTAACATATTGCTATTTCAAATTTGCTGGTATAAAGTGTGAATTTCAGGTGTTACTAAATTGTATTTCTCTTCACTGAGATTACATTATTGGAGTCCTGAAGCAGAGAGTTTAATAAGCCTATACCTCTAAGCAAGTGTCAGGTTAAGCAGTGGTCCTTATTCAAGGTCTGGTTCAAGGACCCGTTCTATCTGTTGCCTGGCTCAGATGTGTCTAGCTAAGGAATAGATTTCATCTTCATTAAGATTTATAGATATTTTAATCCACATATTAATTAAAATGCCTTCTACCTGAATTGAAATATTACAGTATCAACACATTATCTAATAAAACAATTTATACACAAAAAAGATTTTATTCTCTCATTTCAGAAGATCCGCCTCTAAATTTTAATGACATGACTGGATGTTGGCCAGTATGACTCTCACTCCACAGATATCATAAATCCAGATCCCTTAAAGATGATTTCACTAGATGTTGATAGTATCTATGCTAATAAGCTCTAGCTAAAACAAAGTACCAGTCCAGGATGATTCTTCTTTAAAACAAAAAACAAATGTGCATGTAATTTATAATAATATATTAATGAGTGTAGACTAATATGTATATATGATGAACTAATTAAAATTTAAATTATGACAAATTCTATTTTATTTCATCTGTTAGAATAAGTTCTAAACTGAACATTGATGGAGGTTTCTCAATCAGAGGGGAAAACATGCATAGTACAAATAATCCCCATAATCTACATTTTAAACATTTGTTTAAATATTTGTATATTATATAATTATAACATGGCATTACACATTATATGCACTATATATACATTATACAATTACAACATGAAAGATGTTCACTATTAGAAGGAACTTCCAGAAAAATGTATGAATTACAGCAATATATTTGAGAGTCTTTCTAAAATTTTCCTCACATTAGGTTGTCCATCTCACCTTAAAAACCGATGCTCACTTTAAGAAACTGAGGGTTAAATATCATGCATGCCTTACATTAACAATGATGTAGTGACACATAACCCTTGTTTACTAGACAGGAAACTGTCAAGGCATTGAATGTTCATAAAGGCCTTTTCAAAATGGCAGTTTTCTTACCATAAAAATTAACATTAAAATTCCTATCGGAACAAGCATGCACTCCTCAGAAATCATTCTGATGGCATTCCTTTCCTTATTGTTGTGTTAATTTCAATTTCTCAAGATATTAATAATATTTAGTTTTTTTTCTTTTATTAGTGCTTTGTTTTCCCTAAACTATCTCTATTTCAGAAATCTAGCCTTGCTGACCAGACTATGGAAAATAACATTCAATCCATTCATTTATTAATTTTGCTTTTATATTCCTTGATTTTCGATAGTACGCGCTGCTGGCATCTTATGGATATATTTATAATATTTGTTTGTTGACTTGTCAGAGTCTCCACTTGAACGTGAGTGCAGTGAGGACAGAAGCTTAACCTGTTTTGTTTGTTGCCAGATCTCTAGCACCCTCAGTTCCTGGCACACAGTAGGTGCTAAATTAATATACTTTGAGTAAATTTCATGAATTACTGAACTTTTAAAGAAAGAATTACTTTCAGACTTAGATCACTAATCCTGCCAATTATTTTCTTTCACATCAGGAAGGAGTGATATATATGTGGAAATAAAAAAATAACACATTTTGCAAAACCAATTCATCACACTATTATCCCCTTGAGATTAATCCCACTGTATAGTTTCCATGGCACAAGCTGAGGAGGAGAAGGAATAGAAGTCAATGTAGCCCATAAAAAGATGAGACCAACTAACTCAGTGCATCTGAAAATCATAATAATGGCAATAAATCACTCATGATAACAAACAACATTTACTTTTTGACAGATAACTTTGTGCCAAGAATTTGTCCTACATTCCCTTTATTTATGATAAAACAAAAGTGACATTAAGCTTTGTCATAAAAGAATGCTTTAAGTGATGCTTTTAAAAATATGTACACTGTTCTTGAAACAACTCCTTTCTGATTTATATTTATAGATGCTGCTATGCAATGCTAGGGTAGTTGATATAAAGAGGAATTGTGGCCAGCAATCATATAAGTAAGGATTGATGCCTTCCTCATTAGATTAGATGTCTTAATACCTTATCCACTTCCAATTTTTTTTCCCAACAAGCAACAGTTTTTTTTCATCTTCAAAGATATTTATGCTAACTTGTCATGGAATAAAATTCAGTTGACTTAAAATCTATGATGTAACATACTTTATTTATATTTGCTATACTAGGAGACTGTCCTTCTGTAGGAACTCTTTCTGTCCTGCATCTTTATCTTTCTGTCCTGCATTATTTTTCAATATTTAAAATCCCATAATTTTAGGCTAACTGTATCTTGATTTTATATTTATTACACTTTTTTGTTTGACACAGAAAAACATTGACTATTATATGCACAAAGCCAAAAGGAGAAAAAAATGAAGCAAATTGTTTATGTAATTTCAGGGTGTATTGGGTTCACTAACTCAGGCTACAATTGGATTAATACTAACTTAGGCTACAATAAGCACAACTGTTTTCAAAATGGTCATGTGTCTTATAACCTTCTCCCACTCCATATACAGACTCGGACCCCACAAATGTTGATTTTATCTGTCGAAAGCTAGATGAAAACTGGGAGAAAATAGTATAAATATTTGGTGGTTTTCAGGTCACACCTCTTAGAAAACCAGACACTGGCCTGAAAGTTTTGGTTTTCCAATTGAGTCAATTGATCTGATATAGGGCCCATCCCTTTGTGCTCCTGTCACCCTCCATTTCTTGTCTCTATCATACATGCATTCCACCTTCTGAAAACAATCAGTCTTCCATACCATTTTGGTGCTTTGGGAGTAAGAATCTTATCTTAATCTAATGCTTTGATGAATACTTGGCACATATCTGGCAGAGTTATTTGTTTTTCTTTTATTAGCTGTGTTACCTTGGACAAGTTTATAACCACTCTGGAAATAGTTTTCTTATCTGTAAAATAAGGGAACTGACTAGAAAGCTAACTTCTAACTGTTCTTCCCGGAAATGGGAAAACTGAGGAGGGGATAGAATTAGCAGCTATGACTCTGATTTTTCCATTGTCAGTAGGACATATCCTCTGATTTGTCTTACATATTGAATTTTTATATAATGATCTCAAAATTAAACAGGTTTGGAAATCTCTGGGCTAAGTGATCATTAAGGGTCTCTAACTTATTTGTATCATATTATTTTAAAGCATCTTTTTGATGCATTTAAACTTTGTAGATTGTACAAGCAGAAAGTAAAAAAAATTAAATGCACTCTACGTGGCAAGATTATGCAGGGTTTATTTCTCTCCCCCTCCCCATATTTTCTGCAGTGAATAAACATTGCCATTGTTATCCAAAAATTAATACTCTTTCTTAACAAAATTAAAAACCAATATGTAACAATACATACAGTTAAGAAAGACCTATGGGTTTTAGGATAACTTTAATTAAAATATACTTTAAAAATATTTGGAATATACAAAGAGAAAGCGGAAGAGAGACAGGAAGAAAGAAACAGAGACAGAAAAAAGTTCATATCATGGTGGGTTGATGTTTCAAAGTATGGCATTTTCAAATTATTTTATATGGATTAGAATATAAATTGTTACTTATTTCATGTAAACAAAATCAGCCCCAACTTACATTTGTTTCAGATGCTTTCCATTCTTTGAAATTATTTTAGCAGACACAATTTATATTTGTTGAGTATATACATTAAAAAGTAAGATTATTAAGACCAATATATTTTTTAATGTTTGGTTTCAGAAAACTGGATAAAGGAAAGATTTCCATTAGTATGAATTAGTAAATAAAAATATTATCACATGCAGTTTAAAAAACAACTTTGCAACAAAAAAATCAAGGAAATCCTTTCTATAGTCCAGTCCTCTACCTCTTCAAAAAACAATATGCCACATGCTCTTCATCATGTTCTCATACTCAACCTAATATTTTCAAATTATCTCTAATAAGCCATTTTCTCAAACCATGCTGGCTTTTAAAGTCATCACTATTCAAGCTCTGATGAGCAGTAGAGCCAAAAAGCATTGTTTTAGTTTTTGCTGATTTTAAAACCAGTTTGTTTTCCTGGAACCAGTCTGCCAAAGTCTTTTTGCAGTTCAGTAGTTAAGTGAGAAACAGATTTGCCATTAAAATGCACAGTCGTGCCATCTGCATAAAGATGTATAGAGCAGTAATGACATATCCATGTTAAATCATTAATAAAAAGAGAAAAGAGGAACGGGTCCATGACTGACACTGTTGCTTAATAACTAGAAGGAGAAGGGGGGAAGAGACAGCCCTGTGAACAGTAACAGATTGATGTCTGTCGGAGCCATTTCTTATCTTTTGACAGCATTTGGGCTGCAGCCCATGCTCCCTACCTTCTGTAGTCAAAGCCCATGGTTCAGTAGGCCAAAACAGTTTTCAAAATTAATAAAAACCATCACTTAATTCAGAATTCCCCTTCAAGAATGTATTCATTAATATTAGGTTGTCATGGAGTGACATATGAAGGCTTGGCAAGTTCTTCACAGGCTTTTCATATGTGGAACTGACATGTTCCCCTCATCAGCATCTTTGAACTTTCTGAATGCTCATTATTAGGATTAACCACGGATCAAAATAGGCTTGACTACATGATTTTTTTTTAACTTCATTTCATATTGTATTGGGGAGATGGAGTTTCTGGGGATGCTAAAGCAAATCATGAATTAAATAAGGGGTGCATAATATAAATTTCAAATTTCAAAAATCTCTTTGAGAAGAAAAGATAGAACAGATAAATGAATTCTACTTTTGGGTAAAGTTATACCTTTTGACTTTCTCTCTTCTGGTACCAGAGTTGATAAATGACATTTATCTTGATATAATATGTGAAGTTCCCAAAGGAATTGATATGATCTCCCTGGCCCTCAAGAACTAACAAGTTTAAAGGAACTCTTCACATACACACACACACACACACACACACACACACGTATGTTTGTATATATGTATGTAATTCAGGCATCAAAAATATATAAAGGAGCTCAAAACTAACTCTGGATGTATCATAATATTGACATAAATTTATAGTAGTCCTGGACTGATGGGAATTAAGATTCAAATGACACCAGTCTGGGAGGATTTTTTAAAAATACATAAATTTAGGAAAATTCTGATTTCTCATTTTGGCAGTCTAAATTCACCTTTGACTATAGTTATTAGTTATTGGTCACTATTGTGTACTTCAATATTCAGTGGGACTTCAAGCAGGATAAAATATCCTTTTTGTTTGTATTTGCAAATATTTCTTCTGGGATATCAGAGACCTATGCCATGGGGAGGACCATGGGGTTGTGGCAAGGAATCTATGTGTTAGTCCTACTTGAAGGGACTGGTTGGGTGATATTAAGCAAGTCAGTCCTTTCTGCCTCAGATTTGCCTTCTATGTTAGGAAAATCCTTTTAACCCTTTCATTCTAAAATTTTATGATGTTAACAACTATAGTGCAGTTGTGAGGTCTCTGACTACTGTAAGAGCTTTAGGAATGCTTGTCAGTGGGCTCCATAACGAGTGCAAAGCACACCCTAGGTAAGCGGAAACCCTAGGCTTTACTTCCTCAACTGTTTACTCTGAGAGCCCAATTATGTGCCAGGAATGTGCTTGGCATGGAGCAATAGTGAAAAGCAAAACAAATCTACTTTTACAGAGCTTTTAATTTGGTGGGGGACATTAAGGAAAAGAACTAAATGTACAATTGGCAATTATGTTTACGATTTGGAAAAAGATACAAGGAGGAATTTAACGTGGTCTAGGGGCTCAGGAAAGCTCTTGGGGAGAATTGACATGTGAACTGAGATGAATAGTATAAGCAGGAGTTAACTGAGTGTTGAGTTTGGGGATTTGGGGTAGAGAGTGCCAAAAGTGTGCAAGGCAAAGGGAACAGCAAGTGCAAAGGCCCCAGGCACACTGGAGAAACTGAAAGAAGGTTGGTGTCTCTCTACATTTGGACTGAGGAGTAGCAGAAGTTGGAGGGCTAGGTTGGGGCCACATCGTGTTTGTAGCCTGGCCTATAAATCCAGTTTTAATTCGTAGCTGAGAAGTAGTTCTAAGAAATATGCGAAGGATTCATGGAATACCTTTCTACTTCTGTGATGGAAAGAAATAATGTACTGTATGTTATCTTAGACATTTTGTTGGATTCATTTCCCTCTGAATAACCTCTCTCGTGTCTTTAACGAAGGAGCTGCTTGCTTACCAGCATAAAGAATGCTGGGAGAGTGTTTTGATCACTAAAAAATGAGGTTAGTAGTAATAGTGAAACATGACAGTCCAAGGTTCAATAATGCTTACTTGAAGTTGCCACTTCCAGAAAAAATATCCAAGTCAACAACATTTGCTGATCAGAACAATTCTAACTTTAGAATTCCCTTTTCTTTGTATTTTATTAGGCTGAGAGGGTAGACCCAAAACACGTCCCTTAAAGTATCTGTAGACTGCACATTTTGGAAGACTCTAGATCCTTGATGCTCAAAAGGTGGTCTGCAGACCAGCAGCATCAGCGTCACTGGGACCATGCAGAAATGCAGAACTTCAAGTTCTGCCCCAGACCCACTGAATCTAAATCTATATTTTATCAGTATCTTCCAGGGGATTTTTGTACACATTAAAGTTTAAGAAGCCCTGCTCAAGGTCTCTCAATAAATAAATTTAAAACACTGTAGAAATTGGACATTTAGAGTAAGTTTAAAATTAGCTTCCTTGTAGTTAATTATTGTTTTAATGTTAAAATGTCCTTAACACGTTCATAAATTCAAATTTAATTATTGTTATGGAAAATGTTTCACTAGGAAACAATTACTCTAGGCATAGTGCCAAAAGTTTCAAGGTTTAAAATTTACTCAAAACAGAGCAAAATATTTTGAGTGTATACATATTTCCTTGTGGGGCAGAAATAAGCATGCTAAATATCAGTTATCAATTATGGAAATTTCCTGTAAGCAAACAATGTTCACAGTAGTTAAAGGCACAGCAATTCAATGGTATGTTCTTTGCACTAAAATCATCGTTAAATAATCATTTAGCCTTGAAGAACCTTACAGGCAAAATCTAAAACTAGTTATGGGATTCATGTTTGAAATTTCCAAGAGTATTTGGTCTTATTTGGAACTCACGTTTATATAATTAAAATACATTCTTAACAATTTATTTAACTAAATTTGGAGCTAGGAGCTCTCAATGGATGTACGAATTATGGGAGCCTTGCCAGATGTTTTGGAGTGTGGAATTCAAAACACATTAGCAGTATGGCATGTCATGAAGTTTGATGCAAAACATTTCTTCTCCCTTTCCAAAAGCCTTGTTCAGTTTCTATTGTAAGGCATGAACTATGATGACAGTTCATAGCTCTAGGGAAACATCTAAAATCCATAAGTAGTATCTACTCAGACAGTGGAAATATGAGGCAATTATCTACACCATCAATGTTATATAAAAGCCTGTCCACCCAGCTATATCCAGATAACCAAATCCAAAGTGGATATTTACCTGTTGGGTTTATTTCATTTTTTTATGCCTAAATTCTGTAGAATATTGCCTGTCCCTTACTCCATTCCCACCCTCCTTAACTTCAACAGATGATCTTCTTTATTTTTTTAAAGGGTAAATACAATCAATTAGAAAAATCTTCTGAAACATCCTGTTTTCAGCACTACGAGGGTCAGAATCCCTCTGTGTTCTCTGGGGTGCTACTTGGCCATCTATAATCTTCCTTTTCTTATCCCTTTTCTTTGAATATTTCCTTTTATGTTCCTAATATTTCCCAGTGTTTAATAGCATCAAATTTGATAGAAGTAGTTGGCTTGTATACATAAGATTAAGGCTCTCCTCTCACACACCAAACAAAAACAAAAACAAAAACAAAAACAAAAAAACCCCGAGGTTATCTTCTCTTGACCCTGTCTTCTCCTAACAAGGCTGTTTGTTTTTTGTCTTTTCTTTTTTTTCTTTAGAAGAATTAGAATTAAACTTCTTGAAAAAAAAAAAAAACAAACAAGACTACTCAACTCCTGTTTCTTTCTTAACCAGTCCTTCCAACTCAAATGCAACAGTTGGTGGTAATGCCAATTACCTCCTTATTGCAAAGTTCAAGGGTTAGTTTTTCATTCTTCATTGTACTCAGCCTCTCTTCAGCACTCTGTGGTCTTTTACCTCCTTCTTTAAATTATCTGCTTCCTCCTTCCACAGATTCCAAGGTACCACTCTTTTTAGTTTCCATTCTAGCCACATTTCCAAAATTGGGCTCCTCCCTGTATTTACTGTCCCACTAATTAACTCGGTTTCTGATTCTTTTTCATCTCCTAATTGCTTTCCTTGGCACTAGTTTGTAACCATATCAGGCCATTTTCTCACACCATGGAAACAATCATCCTTAAAACAAAAATGATTTTTTTCCTTTACTTCAAAATTTCCTAATGCCCTATTACTTATGAATGAAGGTGTCTTCTTGATTTAAAACATGATCATAAATGGTGATTTATAAATATTAAAATGCTTTTGTCAGTATGACCCATGCCTAAGTAGTGGTATTGGGAAGAATAAAAATCTATCATGGTCATACCTGGCATTCATTGAGTTTATATGTTGTGTACATTGTGCTAGTTGCTCTAAATGCACATTTTAATTTAATTCTCACCATAATCCTATAATGTCCTCCCACTATTACCTCATCTACTGACTCACCAAACTGAGAGTAGTGACTTTTGCTCATAGTCACACAGAGAGTTAAGTGTTAGCTCTAAGACATGAAACTAGATAGCCATTATTTCAGATTCCATTCTTTTAGCCAGATTCCATGTGGCCTTCTGGTACGGGAGGTCATCAGCAAAGTCAGCACATCTAGTTAGCCACACCACCCTCTCCAACTAAAGGAAGAGGAGCCCCCATCTGAACCCCATACCAATTCCTAGTCTAATCCTTCCCTACAGGTTTAGCAGTTTGCCTGAAAAGGGGACATGCCACCCAAAGCATATGCCTTCTCTTCTAAGAATACTTGGAGTACTTGAAGCTGAAATTGCCTTCCTGAAAGATACTGTGCCAGCTTCCAAGGCATGCACAAGCCTCTTTCCTGGTCTGTTCTCCTGGACAAAGACCATCTTGTCAGAGTCTAAGCCTCTAGCTAAGCCTAGGCAGTGCCAAGGTGTAGGTTCTGTGTCCCAGAAACTGTACTTGAGGCCTCATGGGTGGGTCAGAGCTGGAGATGGAAAGGGAAAGGAAGAAGATTGTAGCCAAGGGCTAGGGTTGGCTCTCTGCTCTACCATATTCTCGTACTGGAGACCAAGGACTCTAAAAGTTTAAAACCTGGCCTTCCAGGAGGACAGAGAATATTTTATTATATGGCTGTTTTGCCTGGTTTAAAACTTTTAAATATTTATACCTATGGCATATGGGTCTAAATTGTCTGTGTCTCAGGCCCTGCAATTGTTAAGAGTGGGCCTGGTTGTTAAATGCATTTCTTTTCTTTTTTCCATTTGAAGCTACAGGAGACTGAACATCACAAAGTTTTTCTTTTGTTTTTCCCATTCATATAACAATATTATGTAATTTAGAAAAGTACTTCTTTAGTATGCACAAGATTCACCTATGCACATAGAATTTACAAACGTAATGTGCGTAGGAATCACCTGGGGTTCTTGTTAAAATGCAAGTCGTGATTTGGCAGGTTGGAGGCTGGGCCTGAGAGTCTGGATTTCTACCAAGCTCCAAGTAATGCTGATTCTGTCCATCTTTGGACCACATTTTGAGTGTCAAGAATCTTCAGTACCTTTTAAAAATGCTAATTGTTGGGCATTGCCCTTATACATTCTCATGAATGAGATCTAAATGGGACCCAGATGGTGAATGAAACAGGAATTTTTAAAAAGCAACCCAGGTGGTGCTGGGTAAAGTGGTCTGCAGCTCATATTTTGAGAACAAATGCTTTAGAACATGGTTCTCAAACTTTAGTGTGCATATGGATTACCAGAGATTGTTACAAGGCAGGTTCTGATTTTGTTAGATGCTGCATTTCTGATTGGCTCCTGGGTGATGCTGTGCTGCAGACCTACCAACCACATTCTGAGTAAAGAGACTTTTAAAAAACACCTTGAGGTCTTCATTGTTTCACTATTTTGAATAGAGTTATATCATTGTGAAATAAGGGGTGAGAAGGTGACTGGGGGTGCAATTTCTGTGGACAACATCCTCAATCTTTGGCTTCACAAATTTTATATAAATAATCTTTAAGGCTTTTGTGTAATGCCAGATTTGCTGGTATTCTTTTTTAGGAATTTCTGCTCAGGTTTGGCTCTTCTTATATCACTGAAGTCAGTGACAACTGGCCTGATATCACTTGTAGATGTTTCCAAGAAGCACGTTTGACTTATCTGGCAACTTGAAAAAATACTAACCATTTCAGATATTTAGGCCAATGAGGACACTCAACTTAAAAGCTGAGGAAATTGTGTTCCTTCTGGGAGCCCACTGAACAATGTTGAATGCCTCTAGTGCTAAATATTTGTTGTGATTATTAATCTCATAAATTGGGGATGTGTAAGTGGATAACCCAAATGTGTGGGTTTCTTTGGTTAATCCATTTTACAGTCTGAATCATGATCTGTGGGTGGAAGAACTAGACTGTGCCTAGTCACAGAGTTCGTTCTAGTATTTGGAATCAAATTAATAACAGGTAGCTTTCATAGGGCAATTCACAAAGGTGAATTAAGTAATTCAGAGATTGTTAACAATGAAGAGCTTGACTTTCCAAAGGGCCCAGAGAACCTGGACAAGTTCACATTCAACATGCATGAAGGAAGCAGTGGAGGCAAAATCCTTGACATTGAGTGTGGTTTCTTTAAAATTTGTTACATTCAGTTAGTTATTTGGGACATCTAATACAGAAATTGTGTAATACCTTGAATAGTGCTGCAAATTTTAATATGTCCTTACATATGCCTGCTTTTAACTACTAGAGAACACACAAAAGGTTCATGCAACATTAAAACAAAATGAGGGAATTGTATTAAAGAACTCTATAATTCTGTACCCACAAAATGAGGGAATTGCATTGAAGAACTCTATAATTAAGCAAATTCTTCAAGCTTGTTGGAATATTTGAAGGTTTCTTTTCTATAGTAATCCATAAAGTAGCCAGGTCTACTCTTCATCTGAGTATTAATTTATTAAAATAAGAGAATAATAAGCCAATAACATAAATTGATTCAAGTATATTTTTGAGGAAATGCTCTCAAAAAATTCAAAGTATCTTTTACCATTCAGTCACGAAAGACAAGATTCTCTCTACCATGAACATTTTACATATTTCTGCACATAGAAACAAGAAATTGAGAGCTCTGGGAGGTTATCTATCCCCCTTTCCCCACACACCTGGATTCTCAACATGTAGTGCCTAGACCAGCAGCACCAGCAAATTCTGGGATTTTGTTAGAGATGTAAATTCTTGGGTTTCACTCCTGACTGAATACATCCAGCCCAGACATCTGTATTTTAATAGCCCTTCAGGTGTTCCTGGTGCATGCTCAAATTTGAGAACCACTAACTGATACCACTCCTTTCCAATTCAAGTGAATTCAACAGGTATTTCTGGCGCACATCAAGAGGAGAAAGCAGAATCTTGGCCCAGAATAGATTTTGGCGGAAAAATTTGATCTTAAATATATAACTTTAAGATGGTGCTAGAATTGCTTTAGGATCCATACAAAAACAAAAATTTTAATTGAATTTATAACTAGACATCTTACTTTTTCATTAAATGCAAGTAACAGGAAATAATTTTACCCCTAAAAATGTGGTATGAGACACAGTCTCTTTGGCCTCATAATGAAGGTTCTTTGACTATAGAGGTAGTATCAGGAATAAGATCTAGAAAGCTGGCAAGACAAATGAACAACTTAAGAGTTCAAAGGCAAAATAAGCGTAGAATGTATAAAAACATTTTAGAATGACCCATCTAGACAAGATAGTAAAGAGAGGGGGATTTGGTGAGGAGTAGGGTCATCTGCTGCTATGTCCTTCACTTTAGGGATTTCTCCTCTTCATCATTTTAAAGCATACTATGAGCCTTGAGACACGCAGTGTTCTCTTCTTAAGTGACAGAAAAAATAATGAATGAAGGTGAGAGTTGTTTTACAGCATTAATGATCTCAGTTGAACTGCCTGACATTTATTATTTACAGCATTTCACACATTTATATTTGGCACAATAGTATGTTAGTAGATTGAATACTAGGGGCAGGAAAGGAGCTTTTGAATTGAATTTATTTCACCCAAGCTAAAAAGTTCACACTGATTTATAAATGTACAATGGAATAAGATTCAATGAGCCTTGATGAGACAAAGCTGAAATAATTCAGAGTCAGAAGACTGAAATATTATAGGCAGTTTTGTTCATCTCTGAAATCTCATACTGTTATTTACATTCCTCTAAGTTCATTAATCCCATTTAATAGCAGCTGATGCAAATCTACTTGGATTTTTGGGAGAAAAAATATAATGAGCCATAATGCCCTACTACCACAGAAAATAATACAATTATTTTTACTTTGCAAGAGGTCACAATCGAAGAGTTGGAGATTTTGAGCTGCCATAACTACAAATTTAGCAAAAAGTAGGCATTTAATGATAGAGTTCACATTGGCGGTTTAGGTTTTATTTTGAATGTTTGTTTTGTCTTAAAAACACTAATGCTGAAATCTTGTCTCAAATCTTTATTTTCAAATCACTTATTATATTACCATAAATTACATGGTGCAGTAAAGGCCAGATTGAAAAGAAAGCATACTTTACTGTCTCATTTTTCTATAAATAACATAACACTTTATGAAATAAGAATTATCATAAAAGTTTCTCTTTTTTTCTTTTATAACTCCAGTTACAAGCACTGAGCTAATGGCCTTCCTCCAAGTAGCTCAGTGGACTAGTCCAAATATAGGCGTATAATGGGTAGAGGTTAACTGTAGGAAGTCTGAGAAAAATGGTAATCTATAATTTCACCACAATTATAACGTTTCCTTTAAATAATAGTTAAGTCTATGGGGTGAGTGCTAACAAATACCTTTTAAAGACACTCTTATTACTTTCATTGTTTTGATGCTTTGGCATTCTCTGCATGCGCCCTTAGATGCAGTAAAAGACCCCTGCTGTGACTTACAGTGGTTGAGATGTTGTGGGTGACAACCAAGCAGAGGGCCTCAGGCCATTGTCCGGGGTGAAGCACACTGTCATCTCAAAGACCTGCTGTGCCACATTTACAGGAAGCAAAACTAGCAAAGTTAAGAGACTGTTTGTCAAGATTAACTGGGCCTCCATCAAAGACTAACAGAAGAGAAACAAATGTTTGCCTCAATTGGGATAACTCAGAGAAAACTTTTCTTTTTTCCCCAAGAAAGAGGCAAGACAAAGAAAAAAGCTCCAACTTCATGGGTATAGGTGGAAATCCTATAGTGTTTGCTTTACACCCTGCCTTTGTGAAAGGGAAATGTATATGTAAAGTTATCATCTGTTGGGTAAAGAACCCAATGGGTCACACAGGCAGCCGTGTGGGAATATCATTGATGGAATATGCTCCAGGTCCCAAAAATCAAAGCAAGACATACAAGTTGCACATTTAGGACAATTGGTGAGCAGTGAGTGGGATAAGTGTCCCTGTAATTAGACCAGTAATTTGAAAGTCTTAGATGCATTGTTTGCAGGCTTCAAGAACTGTGTTTATTTAATATCTTGGGGACAAAGAAGGGTCTGGCTATAGAAAAATCTTCCCTGGGATCAGCTGGCAAAGGGAACAGTGAAACACAGACAACCGTCCTGTGTGGATTTATTGGTACATTTCAGGAGAGTCCTTCTTCGGTTCCCACTGTCACACACTGTACTATTATGGATTGTGATTAGGGATGGGCTCATACATTGTGCCAAGTTTAAAACCCACACAAAATTGTAGGGTTACAGTCTGGAACAAAACTCCAGCTTCTTGGTGTGGAGTTTTTCTACTTATGGCAAAATGTGGCTTCCGGGAGGGTGAGTTAAGATGCCTCAAAGGGAAAAAATTCTTCCAAGGGAAAATTTTGATAATTCAAGTGTAAATAAATATAAATCCAAAACACATTTTTAATTAAAGGGAAATTGCTTAGAAAAACATGTTTATATCCACCCCCTTCTGCACACACTCACTCGCAATCCCCTCCAAATAAGGTTCAAAAGGGGTAGCTTTGGAAAGAGAGGGTTTATAAATCCACACTGGATAGCATCTTTCAAAGTGTCCCAGAATCAGACTCTTGAAATACACATAAGATTTATTAAAGCAATGTAGAAAACTGTTGTATGAAATCACAATAAATCATGTTAAATAAAATAGAAGTAACTGGTTATGAAACATATGTTGTCATTTTCCCACTTTGAACATACTGAAATTTTAGCACTTTTATCTTAACAACATACTAAATGATCTTTCCACAGGCAAGTTTTCCATTTCTTAAGAAGTCCCTGTACTTTGACAGCCACAAATCCTCTGCATTTTCACCTGCTCTATTACCATTTCATCACACCCGAGGCCCTTGAATTACTGTATGTGAAATATGAAAATTTAGTTCTAGCTTTTTTAAGCTTTTTTTTCTTTCTCTTCTTGTGGCTTTCGTGGTATCTTATAATTATGTTTCATAAAATGCTTTCAGACCTATCTTCTCCATATATAGATATATAAAAATATGTATAATAAGCAACCATTCAGAGGGAACGAAGACAGAAATGATGGGAAGGGGAGTACGTGAAAAGGAGTATTCAGTTACTCTCAAACATTTGTAGGATCTATCTATGGTCTAGTATTTTTTTGTTTAAACCTGGCTTCAAAAGGAAACCTAAAGACACTGATCTGCAATCTCTTAGAGAGCTCTCACCAGCTGCCTACAAGGACAAGCAGAATTTAGTATTTGTTTCACTGTTTATATAAAAAGGGCAGAGGACATTTCATTTGTAGAAATGAAGTAATTAAAAGAATACATAAAAGTTAGCCTTGAATTTTTATTCTCATGTGCGTTTTTACAATGTCTTTCTCCTATCCCCATATAGGTATCTATCTCCCCCACTATACTGAGCTCAAGCAAAAAGGTGTGTCTTACTCATTTGATTTTCTCATTATATAGCACCAGACCTGAAACTTACAGAAGGTGCCCAATAAATGTATTTCAAAAAAAAATATTTTGTGTACATATAGGTGTATGTGCATGCATGTCAGGATCCATAGTGACAACAAAAGAAATCTATCATCTCTGAAATCTTCTGTAGTATGTAGGCTTTTGAGAGCAAAAATGCCAGAGTTATGTTTGAATCCCATTAGTTAATCAGGTGTGTATTTATCCAGAATGTAACCTAAACTTGTACCAAATATTTAAAGATCTAAATTTAAGAGGCTGGTGATCACCTTTGGCATATAATTTATGATTATTTTCTTAATATTCATAATAATATCATCTGGTTAAGATAAGGTAGGCTTGAGATCTGACTTTTAGTTTTAATTATTAATGAGATTTTCCAGTAAAAATGAATTTTTTAAATGTATTATAAAACTATTTTAAATGGGGCCAACACTTTTTTTTCAGTTTAAAACCATTTTTACTCCAAAGGCAAAATTAGTAAATACATCTGATTGACTTATCTGGATTTTGGATGTTATTTTCATTTATATTTGCATCCCAAGAAACTTGACAAAAGTACATTTTTGGTGTCTCAAAACTGTATTACCTTGCATTGAAAGAAACATAAGAAATCAAAGAGTTATATCAAAAATTAGAACTAAGTATTCGAAATTTTAAATTTCAATCTGCCTCTTACATGTGGTGGAGGCAGCCTTTTCCATTATTTTTAAAGAAATATTTGGTATTCAATATCAGTTTGCAGAGAGGATCTTAAGCTTATACTTCTCAGAAATAAAGAAAGCTATTTAGTTATCTTTGCCACTTAATGCTTACCATCACATTAATGAGAGATAGTTTAGCAATGGCAATGAAGACTTATGATTCCTTTTTTTATTTAACTGAATTTCCTCTTTTCAGGTTAATGATTAAACACATTGAGTAGCATAATTGGGGGAAAATGAGATTTCCCAGGCAATGAATGGCTTCTGATAGGTTACAAATTTATTCTGAAAAGATAAGCTACTGTATTTTCAATTGGACAATTAAAATATCACTTTACTTCAAAGGAAAGAGCAATAATTGAATGTCTTGACTGACTTCATATTTATGACTATTCCCATTATGGAATACAATTGGACATAGTTTTATGTTCCTATGAACTGAACACATTCATTCTGCACATGAACTACGCTACATGAAGAGGGTATTGTAGAGCAGACAAACTGAAAGGCCTATTAGAATCAGGTCAATGGCAATAAACTGTTCATGCTAAGAATTTAGTTGCCCTCTCAACATAACAAAGGTGTTCTAGGGTTATCTTTTGTTATAACCACCTCCTTTGCCCCTATAGTTTCAATATTCACATATTTCTATTTAAAGGTATCTTATTTTTCTTCAAAAAACCTGGGGAGTTGGGAATGTATACTCCTAATATCAATGCAAAAAGCAATCCAAGTTTGTGCAAAAAATAAATTTCAAAATGTTATTTGGAAATTAAAAACTTGATGGTGCAATAAAATTGCAATCCAATATGTTACATTAGTGATTGTAGATGTTTGGGAGGGAGCTGAGCAGAGTGGACAAAACCTTCTAATCCTGCTGTGAAGGGTCCCTCCCCAAGTCATGTGTAGCAGTCCTCAAGCCAAGAACATGGAGGGCACACTACAGATGCTAGCGTAGACACAGGGGGTTAACTTTTCCATGTAACACAAACTTATATCTAAAACCAGACTTTGATTAGCCTCATTGTTATCACTATTTCATATTTATTAGTTGCCAGTAATATACTTTATGCTGAATGAGACATCAACAGGTCTTGATGAATGAATGCCACATGTTTTCATGTAAAGGGCAAACTCAGACTCCTATTTCATGTAACATTGGTTAAAGAACCAAGTTAATGTTACTCTTCAAGTGTAATGCCTGAGGTCCTTGCTTAGAGTTTTCCTAAATATAGAACTAAATAAGCTAAATTACACACCTGCCAAATATTATGGTATGTATTGCAGGCACCATAGCTTTCTTAGTCTTGTTCTCATTATGTTTTTAAGTCCTAGAGCTCGGAAAGTCGTACCTTTGGGGAGCAGGCTGGTATTAATACAAAGGAATTAAAAATCAGAAACAACGAACATTCAGTTTGAGATACAAAAGACAAGTTTAGAAGAGCTTCACAGAAACAGTTCATTCTTTCAAGTAGTATTTATTGAGATTATACTATACATGATAATAAGACATTATTCACGGCCTTGAAAACTTACAGTTAAATGGGAAGATTCAGGAAATACAAATATGTAAATGGAGGACCATACTACTATTTCACAGAGAAAGGGAATCATATACCTGGGCACCCCCAACAACTGGATAGAAGGGAGAAGGAATAAGGAGAGGAAATTCTTCCCCAAGGAGGAATATAGTTGGGCTGGGTCTTAAAAGACTGATGGTAATTAGCTCATCCAAGGGCTGGAGATAGAGTGATCAAAGAGGAGAAAATAAAATAAGATAAGGAATAGAAGCAAAAGAGACCTCAGGACATCAGGTAACTTGCCAATGCTGCAGTAGGCTGGGACAAGAAGGGTAGTAGTCCTGGGTGTGACTGGAGCAATGAGGGTAATTGCAGAAGACTTTGTAGGATGCTTTGGGTTTTACATTGACAACATTGGGGACTTTTTGAATGCTTTTAACTAGATGAGTGCCATGATCAGTTTTACTGGCACTCTGTAGAGAATTTTTGGAGAAGATAAGACTGGAATGATTGAAGAAGAATGATTGGTGCTTTAACTTGTTTTGAATCATCACAGTCACTTATTGTCTCTTCAGGTCTAATTCTAAAACTGAGTAGCACATTTGGGGACTGTGAGAAAATATGGAATACTGTCATGCCTTATTGGAATGCTTCCTCACTCAGCCAATGGACTTATCTGAACCATGACTGTTACAGCACAAAAGCAGATAATACTTTCTTTTTCAGTGTATGGTCCCATCATATGCTATTTGGCAGGTCACTTTGCTTCTTATTTCATCATAAAAATCATTGTCACAGTTTCACTATTTGGATTTATTATGTATTCTCTTGCTGTCATCATATATCATCAGTAAACATGATCCTTCAACAATCTCATTATGACCAGTGGCTATGAGTAATATTTGTTTTATGCCTATAACATGTCAAGCACAATGGTAAGCATGCCATACATCATGGTATTCAATTCTCCATAATGCTATGAAATAAATATTATCATCATACTGCCATTTTGCATATAAAGGCTCTGAGCCTTAGAAAGCTATGTGACTTGCCCCCAGGCAACACCAGGAAGTGGCAGAGCCAGGAGAAGAACCCAGAGCTGTTTTACACCATAGCCCCTGTCCTTGATAACCTCTGTTTCCTGCCTGTTTTAAACAAGTTTCAATAACATTTTTTGACTTTTAACTCTTGTTTCTGAAATATTTCTCCTCTGTAGATGAGACACTGTCCTTCAAATGAAAATATTTTGGCATCTTTAATAACATGTTTTAGATAAACTACAGTTTTTTAAAATTTGTATCCATAGGCCTTTTCAAAGTCTCTCTTTTGTTTGGCTGCAACTTTGGCTTTATTTATAGTTTAAATCAAGACATTTCTTCTTGTGGAGTCCATACATGCCACTCTTGGGACATCCCTATGTTGCAGCAGAGGATAAAAATGGAAAATTCAGGGTCCCTAAGTGGACTCTGGCTTTGTAATTGCTTCTGTGGTGCTCTCACCACATTCCCAGATGTGTGAGAGAGACAGAGGGGCTAGTGAGGGAAGTGAAATGTCAAAATAAGGCTAAATAAACAGTTTGCCCAACAGATGTTAACCCTATTCATAATTTAAAAGTTCCTATTTTTGTTCACCACTTACACTGAATATTTTAATTTCTCCTTCAAACACTGCTTGTGAACTAGGTTCGGAAAGCTAAACTCATTAATATCTCCATCTAACTTTCTCCCTCATCATAGTTCAAAGAAAAAAAAGGGGCATATTTCCTTTATATTTTAATCCTAGCATTATTATGAAGCCTGGTTAGGACTTAGATAATTTGTTTAAACATGTCTTCTTAGTTTATATGGTTACCAGGACTAGATTTAATCAAGATCGAATTAACCTATTGTTATAGCACAAATCCCATTGGAAAAGCAATGCCCCAGAGTTATATTTACATAATTTTAAGTAGAATAATTGATTATTCACCAACTATGACCAGCTTCCCCGCCACTACCAAGTCACTCTTCATAGTAACCTTAGTCCCCAAATAGAATTTAGGAGGCATCAAGAAACCTGGTGAATTTGGTAGAATAAACTAGCATTATCTCCCTACTAAGACATGTTAGCAGAACATTTATAGCTGTTTACAACAAAGAGAGAAAAAGAATATTTGCATAAACTTTAAACTATATTTTGACAAATTATTTACCTGGCAGAACTGACTTGAAACATGCACATTTTCTAATGTCCAGTCCTATCTCAAACCGCAAGAAAATTACATCTCCATTCCTCTTCACACAGTGGGTCCCTCAATTGCCCCCATACCACAAGTCCCACAAACAAGACCAGCTCATGGGGGCACGAAGGCAAAGCTGACACAAGTGATGGTAAGAACGAACGTCGGTGGTGAAAGTCAAACGTATGTTGGAGCAGCTAAAATAATTACAAGTCTAACTTGTGTGCTATAAAAGCGCAGTAAATAGAGAACAAAGGCACATGGAAAAGAACAAAGAAAATAAAACTCCTTAGAAAAACCGAAAGAACAATCCAATAGAAGATGAAAGCACAGGATAAAGAGAGAATATTCTTTCAAAGAGAGAAATTTCTGATCTTGTGTTTCTACTTGTAGACTTCTAGTTTTTTTTTTCTTTCCTTTTTTTGTGGCATTCATTTCTCATAGATAAAAAACATACACAAACACTCGCTGGCTTTCTGTTTGTCAGAGGACTAACACTTTCTATTTATCGGAGGACTAACACAGGAGAACTGAGCTGCTAGAGAGGGCAGTGAGTATTCTATTTAAAAGTGGGTGGATAGGAACAGAAGTATGATGCTATTGAAGATAAAAATGAAGTTTATTGTGATTTCAAGACATGACATGGAATCATAGAATAAGAGACCTGAACATGACCTCAAGGACTAAATCTTCCAAGTTCTGTATTTTACAGATGAAAGAAAAACAACTAATAATCAGATATTTTAACAGAATATATTTACATATTTCTGTTCTAGATTCTCTGTCATTCGTTCAATTATGTGATAATCCTAGGTATGTCAGACATACTAAGAGTGTTTAAATACTTAAATAGTTGGGGCAACATATTTGTTTGGCAGAATCATGTTTAAAAATTCAACAACTTTAAAATGTTTCTTTCAACCATATCAAAATTATATTTTCTATTTTTTCCCCTGGAAAATGTCTTATCTTTCCCAATGAAAATAGCTTTACTTTGGAATAATTTGTATCTTATCTATTTTTACATCTTGGTTTCCAACAAGTCTGTGAATACGAATGCAATTATTTTTTCCTCTCCCATTTTGAACTTTTGATGGGAAACTATAATTGTAAAGATATATATGAGGAAGTTTGGGGGATTTCTGGGAAGCTACAACATAAGTAACCTTTGTAACTAAAGCAATACAAATAGGAGCTTTACTAAAATTGTTATGCAGCCACAAAATTTTACAGGTGTAAATATTTTAGCATTGACTTCTATCTGCAATGTTTATGGACTTAAATACCCATGAAAATAAAATCAAGTGAATAATCAATTTTGTTACACATGCTATGTGTCAGTTATTATATATTATCATTATGTACCATAATATTAGTTATCACATATTATAAACATATACTGAAACTAATTAGAATGAAGAAATACTATAGATTTTTTCATGTCTTTTATTTTTCTCATAATTTTTAAGCTTTAATACTATGTCTTATTATGATTACAGTGACTCTTATATTAAAAGATAGATTTCGGTGACCCAGTCATTTATTTAATGTGCCCCCCCATATAGATATTTTTTAATTTATGTAATTTTTCTAGTGATACCAAGAGATAGAAATGTAATATCTATAGAACCAAATAGAGAGAAGATTTTCCATACTAAACCCACTTGTCTCTTTATAGGTATCCTGGGATAAGGAAAAGAAAATAAGTCTTAATTTGACAACTTCTCTGAATGAAGATCTCAGAGCAAACTCATCTCCTCCTAAAAAATAACATACTCCAGAAATGAAAAACAAACAAATGGAATATTCACTAAAAGGAGTGAATATGCTACTTGCCTATTGATTCCCTGAGCTGTGCTGTCCCTGAGCTGTGCTCTCCCTGAGCAAAAGAGAGAAAAAACGGTCACACACATATTCCACAAAATTCCACATGATTAATGACTTGGTTACTAATTACAATTAGGCTGAAATAGTAAAGTTTTCTTTTGACTGGATAATCATGTGTCTGAAGGACATAGACTGTCCTGAATAATCATCCTTTCATATTATTATCAACTTAGCAGCACAGACTTTTTTTTAGACAATCAGGCCTATGTTCACAATGAAATTGAAGTAATTATAAAAGTTGTAAAAAATCTCGAAAAATTCTACTTTCCTTGTCTGAGTTTATGAGAGAAATGTGAGATGGCAGCAGAGACAAGAGGAAGAGATCAAGCAAAGAAAAAAATAAAAATAAAATGTTTTAGACCATCAAATAGTGCAAAACTACAAGATCTGACGAAAAGCAGAGATTTAGGTTCACATTTAGAAATTCTTTGCAGTGAATAATTCTAAGTCTATACAAATGAGATTTCTTTAGCAAAATATCTGAAAATCTAAAGAACACATTTTCTGTATATCTGGGGTCTCAGAGAGTCACAGGTAAACATGCAAAGAAAAAATACAATGACCATCATTATACACATACATATACACACAAATATATTGATTATATATGTGTGTATATGTGTACATTTATATATTTATGTGTGTATAAAATTGATTACTCACTTGATTTCATTTTCATGGGTAAAGTCCATAAATGTTGCACACACATATATATACATACACACACGTATATATTTATGTGTATGTGTGTGTGTATATTTTTTATAGATATGTGTGTATATATTATATATATGACTTTAACTTTTATGTAGTATTGATTTTGAGAATCATTCAGGTGGTACATGAAAAGGTATTGTTGATTCAGTAGATGGCAGTCTTCCCACTAAGCCAATAAAAACCATTGTGAAAATCACATTTTAAAAGAAGAAAAAAAACTATAGTTTGAAGAACGATATAGTGTCTCTGACAGTAGTTATTAAGACAACATATAGTTTGAAAATTTAAAGTCTATGTTGACATTACACGATATAAATGAACTATTCCTAACATCAAGTCAATTACACGAGTTGGAGCTATTGCTCTAATTATTAGAACAGGATTGACAAGAAAGATGGAATTTCCCCTACTGACGTCTCTGGTTACTCACATGCTAGGAAAGAAAATAAACTGATCGATTTAGGTCTCTAGACACTGAACCTGAAGTATCATGAGCCCTGTAGTCTTATATCCTCCAACCAAACAAACAAAAACAAAAACCTGTTCTTTTATGCTGTAATGTCCTACCAGAGTTTTAGAGGTAGGTACAGTGGAAAACTTTGGTTGACTCTCTGTGGAGAGTGATTGTCTGCCCTATCACTTACCTGACAATCCTGAGCAAATTACTTAAACTCTCCAAGATTCAAGTCCTCCCTCTGTTAAAGTAGGGATAATAAAACCACCATCCCAGGATTGCCATGGGGATAAAAAATAAACTTGTACTACACATTTAACAGGAGTTTGTTTCCCTTCCTTTCCTATATGTTTTCCCTCTTCCTAAAAAATGATCTTGGGAAAATACATATGTATATATTCAAATATGTAGATTTTTAGTTAAAGTGAATTAAAATTAATTGTGTTCTTATAATTTCAAGCTCTCTTTTGTGAAAATTGGCACTACCCTTGAAGGGATGTGGACTCAAGAATCTAAAATCAAGGATCTTGTAACTATTTTAAATTATGTTTTTTCTTTATTGTATGTTCACAGCATACAAATCATTAATTATATTTTATACTATGTAGGAGCATGTGCATCAGAGTTAATCTTATATAAAAATGATGTTTTACTTCTATTAAGAACAAGTTATTCGATGTTGAGTATTAGAAAAAGAGAACTAAAATTAGATCTATTCAGGTGAACACCAAACAATACCTAGGAAGTTACTGTTTCTTTTTATAAAAAAGAAAAATTCTAAATATACCTGTTATCTTCTTTTACTCTTTTTTTCCATCCGATTAAAATACAAGGACTTATTTTTTGTACACTAACAAGTAAGAATTATACAGCAACAGAATCCCATTGTTCCTAGGTCTACTAATATTTAGCTTAATATTAAATATACTTCTGATTACATATGCAGAGTAGAAATTGGTTTATATTTAATCATCCATATCTTCTTAATAAATTTTAAATAACTGTATAGCTTTTTGCCTAATGAAGTCACAGAATACTCAAATTACCTTGTTGCACCTGGCCTCACCTGTATCTAAGGCAGCTGGTGTACACTTATTGTCCATTCCATCGGTCTCTTCAGTGCCTACCTTGATGCCTTCATGCTGAAGAGCACATAAACCTTACTACAATAACAGCCTTAGAAAGCTGATTTACACTTCTGAAGTGCAATTTCTCTACTATCTTAATAATTTGGATAGTTCATGAAAAGACAGTTCAAGCTCTGTTACTCTGAGGGTAAAGCACTTAAGGTGGTCAATCTCAATGTGAAGGGCTGGGGGAAAATTGTTTTTTTCATGCTGCTTCTGCTGTAGCAGAGTGGTCAGGGTTACCTGGCACAGGTCTGCTACTCAGAGACACAAGCTGTTTCCTCTGCTATTGAGGACTGTCATCAATTCTGTACTGTTGATCAGAGAGCTAATTGCTTTATGGAATGTTGGCATGATTTTTTGTTGTCATTTTGGGGTTTTGTTTTATTTTGTTTTGTCAAGGTAAAGTAGGTAAGAGTCATTGCTGCCAATACATTTTTGAAATTTCTTTCCTTAAAAGCTTTTCATGTCACTTCTCTAACTCCTTTAGCATCTCTGCTTTCAAAGTGAAATAGAGCATATTTTTTAAGAGACAAAAAGGTGGGACTAGGGGAAGCTGAAATACACATCTGAGAGAACAATGTTCATCCCTGTATTTTCCAAAAGCCAACAAAGGAGAAGGGGGAAACCGTGTAAACAAAGGAATAGTTATTAAATGAGCTCAATGAAGCCTGCTGGAGAAAGCAGCTTCCCCTATTGTTGGCATTTTAAAAAATTCACTGTAGCAAATGTACCCATCTCCCTCCCCAATCCCATTTCTTATCAAAATAGATATACTTCAAATGTGTAGTGTTACTTAATAATATTCAAGTCATGGGTCACGAGAATGATGAGTTTCTTGAATGTGAAGATGCCTTGTCTCTTTTTTCTCTGAATTCTCCACCCTAAGAAAATGCCTTACACACCACAGGCTTTCCAAAAATGACTGCTGAATGAATGAATGCATGAATAAATGAACGATGTTCCTGATTATAAATTCATAGGGATTTAAATTAACTCAGAATAGAGATTGCTGATCTATTGAATCAAAATCCTGGTATGTGTCTGTAATGTGAGTTGCTTAACAATCTCACAAACACTTCACGGTCCCAAGATATGACATGCAATAATTTTTATCCACTTCTAAAAATCACTGATTTGGTTCACTAACCTTTAATGTTCTCTCCACTTAAAGCCTTGATAACACCCATTAAAGTGAATTTACCATAGCTCTTAAACTATTCAAACTCTGGAGATACCCTTTCAGCATTTAGGTCTATTGGCAAATAGTCCCCAAATTCCAATGCCTTTGCAAAAGGTGGAAAAGTATTCAATTATATGCTATTCTTGATCACTAGATAATAAGTAGAGTTTGGTTTATGATATATTGATACACAACATTTTTAAGCCCAAAGGTAACTTCACTCACCTGATTGCTAATTAGGATTAAGGCTTTGTTTCATAACCAAATTCCCCACCGTGACTATTATGAACTATGACAATGATTGATAACAGGATGTGATGTAAGCCTACAGTCTTAAACAAACAGGAACAAAGAAACACACCTAAGTAATCACACGGAGATAATTAGTACAACAAAGGCACCCTTGGAAGCTTCTGACCCAATCAGAATGAGTTTGTGATTAGTAGTGTGATCTCTTGACTTTTCTGTCTAACCCAGTGGTTGATGCGCTTTGAGTCTCCTCTCCTCAGATTTTGAATCAGACTACTTTTAAAAAATGCTTAAATCTTTAGTCTATTCATTTCTAATTAGCTGTTTTTGAGATAATTTTATAAAGTATGTACACATTTGTTATTCTCAGACCCAAACTATTTCTTTTGTTTTTTTTTTTCTTCACCCATTCCTGTCAGTGTACAACAAACTATTATACTCACTAAATTTTTACCTTTTTTGCCCACAGCTTTAGAAATAATGCAATGGACCAAGAGAGAAAATGAAAGATTGCAATGTGTCAGAAAATGATGGCTCACTCTTTCTCGTACTTCTTATTGAAGATGAGGTTGGAATAGTACTCTTAACTCTCTTTTAGATTCTCAAAATTTTTTAAACTTATAATTTCAGGACCTTCTAACAAGGGGAAACCATAGCTACTACTTCTTATGCTGGACATTCAATTTTATGCACATTAATAACCAAGAATGAAAAAAGGGGGATATATTTCATACTCTGAGAATTGGATGAATAAAAATAATACAAAATGTGTCCTCTTGAGATTAGCAAATTATTCAGGAGAAGGAGAATTAAAGTAGGAAGGGGAAAGAACACTTACTCTAGCTGAGATCATACCTACACACCCTTTACTGTATTTGAATTTTCTGTTCAGTGTCATAACAACTGATGTATGTAGATCTATGGGGTTGAACCTAGATAAAACGCCCAATTTCCACCCTCTGGATCTTGAAGAAAATTCACAGAATGATGGTACTAAGTTCTTTCTGCCATTGCTTTTCCTAGCTGTTACTGTGGACTGTGGGACAAAGCAGGCAGGCTATAAATAGACTTTGTCTTCACTTGGTTCTTCCAAAAATTAGAATCCCCTCAATGGTCTTCTGAGTTTGAACTATGGCTATCCCATGCAAATGCTATGACATAGCCATCTGAAGCTGCACAAGCTAGCTTAGAAGAAACAGCTTGAATGTTTCCAGGGGCAGAGTCAGCATGCCAACAGATTTCCTGGTATCATTGCAGAACTTGCCATAGCTAAGCAGAGCATGTTCCAGAGCAAGGAGCATGTTCCATCCAGACTGCTTTAAACAATTCAACTTGCACATCAAGTGAATGCCTACTATGAGTATGAGTTATATTACCATCATGAGAACTGTGGTGTACAAATACAATGTGACGATTACTGACAATTAGCTCATAATAGAAATTTGGCTCTACTATATGGTTCTTTTTACAAATGGTACAGGACACAACTTCCTTCAACTAGTGTGAAAGCAGATTGTCCCCTATCAGCCTTATCATAAAGAATATGCACTAAGCCTTTATAAGCCTAATTAAGTGGTTATTGACTATTAAAATGTTAATTGCTATTTTGATAGCAATTTTATTAAATAAATTTTATTAAATAAAACTTTCTCAAAAATTTTGTCTCAATTCTCTCAGCAGCCAGTGAATCCCCACTACAAATATAACTATTAAATAAAATTAGCTAAGTAACACTGAGAAGTAAGGATACCTGATTATTAGGAATTACAGATGTCTGTGCAAACTTGAACAGAAGTTACAAAATAGGAAATCAATAGACTCATGCTTATTGTAAATGATGTATTAGCAGTTTTAGCAATAGACCATGTATTTAGTGACAGAGAGATGAACGGTAACATTTGACAAGATCTTTCTTGTTTTTTTTGGTTTTAAAATATCTTTAAAAGAGCTGTCTTGAACTTGAAACCCATCGCTTTCCTGACACTGTTAAAACACATTTTTATATCACTTCCCTATTTACTTTATCATCCTTTTTAAAGGAAAAGTTGAAGATTAAAATTTTATATACTTTTATTACCAAGTTTCCAATACATGTGGCATCTTGTAAAATCTATCAGTGGGTGCCCCACCCATGGCTTTTTTCCAGTTCCAGATCAGTCAGCTATTGTTATGAAGGCATGGCTAACTTCAGGGTAGACTCGTGTTCCCATGATGGCTTTTTTTTTTCACATGCTGAATTTGGTTGATTTGTATGGCTTAGAGTAAGATAGTTGAAGTGATCTTGAGTTCTTAATAGGCCACAGACCTCGATACTCCGCTTTCATGAATAATTTCTGAAATTGTCTTAGACTCTTTTCCATTGGAAAGCAACATTTATTACAATATGTTATATGTGTTGACTTTTCCCAATCACTGCTGTCTTCAGTTCTTTTCCTCTCAGAATTCTTACTTATTTTATAAAAGAGAAAAGGTTAAGTTCCTTCAATAAAGCTGTAAACAGTTTATGGATTGAATTCTTTTATGAGGTTATTGAAAGTTTGACCTAAACCATGTGATCAGCTCCCAGAACTTCCAGAAGGGTGGATCCAAGTAATATACTACCTGCTAGCAACATTCATTTATTGGATATGTCATAATGTTCTTATTTTGAAGAATATTTGTAAGTAAGGCAACTACTTTGAATCTCATTGAGAACAAGTGGAACTGTATGCTATTAGATGTTCCCATAGAAATAAACGAAAATGTTTCAAATGTACATGTTAAGTAAATAATTTAAAAATAGTTCATAAAATTGGAAAATATAAACAAACAAAACAAACAAACATGAGTTTCCTGAAAGCAGGAAGTTGTGTGTCTTACTTATTTTATTTTCAGCTCCTAGCTAAGAGCTTCACATCTACAAGTTGTTATTATTTGCAGTTTGTTGAATGAACGTTCTCCCACTAAATACCACAATGGTCCAGAGTGGTCCTCCAGTTGAGTCCTGGGTGGTGCTGTATCCCCTTCAGACACAGACTCAGGAGGGGAGAATGATCACTATTGTTAAGTGGTTCTCTCCTCTCATATTTGGCCCATTTCTAATCTTCGTACTCACTGAAAACATAATCTGATCTGAGTCTTTTCTCTTAAATTGTACTTGTTTTTCCTTCTGTAGAGACTGTCAGTAATAAAGTTAGTGTTAGCAGTTTGAATCCTGGCTCAACCTCTTACTATACAGTGAAGCACAATTTAGGTCCCTCAAGGGCTGGCATATCAGCAGCACTACTGCAGCAAACAGAAGTGCCAATGTGAAGTGGCCGTGCCAAGGGAAGGGGCAGTATTTGGCCGAAGTAGCAATAATGCTGAGGAAAGACACATTGGTGGGCCAGCTGTCAGCCTGTTGTCAACAGTAAGGAACCTTCACACAGCTTCCCTGGGGCTGGATGCCTCAGCACAGCACACGAAGGCAGTGGTTTTCAACTTGGGCTGCACCTAAAAATCACCTGGTGATCTCTTAAGACATATCCACACCTGCAGCCTCACCCAGACTCATTAACTGAGAGTATCCCCCAGCATGGGTGACCCTAATGTTTAGCTGGGGTTAAGAACCCAATATTTAAGGATACAGAGCAGAAGAAGAGAAAAGACACAGCGGGACCACTTCTGATGAGACTTATTTGCGAGCACCTATAAAACGACCCTCCTTGGGATACCTAGGAACTGGGAGTGACCTGGGAAAGAGAAGCTGGAAGAGGGACTGCAAACCCTGCAATGGTAAGTTAACAAAATATTAAGCATTCATTTTTAAGGACGATTTTTACAGATGGGTGTCATAGTGTCAAACTTTAACTCATGCTAATGTATGAAAGGCTGAGGAAATGTCGATCCTTCCTTTCATCTGCAAGTAAACTTTCTGAGCTCACATCTGTTGGGTTAAAGAACAAAATTATTATTCCCAAGCTTAATACCTAGGAATTTATTTTTCCTTTCCTTTCCCTTTCTTTTCTTTTCTTTTTTTCTTTTTCTTTTTTTTTTTTTTTTTGAGATGGAGTCTCACTCTGTTGCCCAGGCTGGAGTGATCGCAGCTCACTGCAACCTCCTCCTCCTGGGTTCAAGCAATTATCCTGTCTCAGCCTCCTGAGTAGCTGGGACTGCAGACATGCACCACCACACCTGGTTAATTTTTGTATTTTTTAGTAGAGATGGGGTTTCACCATATTGGTCAGGCTGGTCTCAAACTCCTGACCTCGTGATCCCCCCGCCTCGGCCTCCCAAAGAATACTTAGGAATTTCTAAACGTATCAACAGTTCCTGAGAACGGATAAAAAGGCTCACTCTCTCAGGTAGCCTCCTCCTAACTCTTGATGCTTTCCCTAAGACAAAGACCAGGTGGATGGGTGGAGTGCTATCCAACTGGTCTCTGTCTGTCCCGCTGGCCTCTAGCATTCAGATCTCTGTTTGGTGAGCATACGATCCATTCCTGTACTCAAGGACCATCTCCTCTTCACCTAGATAGCTTCCCATCAGCTCTCCCCGGATGCAGACCTCAAGTTACAATGTTTCTCCTCTGGCTCCCCTGACTCAGTGGTTCCCTCTCTTGGTCATCAGCTAGACTGCCTGGCCACCCCACTCTACCCTCTTCTTAGGGGGACCTTTCCAGTCCTTGCCTGACCCTTCTTCAAGATTCCATGTGGAGAAGTCTGTTAGATGTCCTTTTTAATCCAGGTTCTGCCTAGCAATCCCATAGGGCCAAGTAGAGAAAAAGGAAATCAGAACAGATATTCAATGGCTTTCTCTCATTTCTCTCTCTTCAATTTCATGGACTCACTCTGTGGTAGGGAGACACAGGCTTGATTTTCTCCCTTATATCACTCCTCTCTAGAAAAGCAGCTGTAGGCCTTTTTCCCCCATGCTAGAGAGCACACATCTTCATGGGTTGCAAAAGGATGAGGCAAATGAATTTATAAAAGTCTCTCTTAAGGCTGGGAGTGGTGGCTCACGCCTGTAATCCCAGCATTTTGGGAGGCCAAGGCAGGTGGATCACGAGGTCAGGAGATCATCCTGGCCAACATGGTGAAACCCTGTCTCTACTAAAAATACAAAAATTAGCTGAGTGTGGTGGCACGTGCCTGTCTGTAGTTCCAGTTACTTGGGAGGCTGAGGCAGGACAATTTCTTGAGCCCAGGAGGTGGAGGTTGCAGTGAGCTGAGATCGCTCCATTGCACTCCAGCCTGGGTGACAGAGTGAGCCTCCCTCTCAAAAAAAAAAAAAAAAAAAAAAAGGCTCTTTTAAGACAATCTGGGTTTCTAAGGTATTGTCTTGCAATGTAATATCTTAAATATCAGAAGCTAGAGGTGTTTTTATTTGTTTTGTTTTTGCACTGTGTTCTGAGACAAATCTTTCTCTCCTCCAACTTTCTTCTGCAAGTGGAGGTCTCAGGACAGTCAGGAAGAAAGCAATGTGCTAGGTTAGGAAAGAAGAAAGAGAAAAGCCCCATTAATAAATTCCAAACTATCATCCTCATTGCAGAAGTAGCTATCCTGAAAAAAGCATTACTTATCATTTTTTGGGGGTGGGGGAGAGAATTTTAGCAGAAGAGAGGGCTTCATGTTTATTGTTATTCACTAGATGCCTACTGCGTGATGGACACTGCCAGCATTTGAGTCTCACCAGTGTGGCTATAATAATATCTGCTTTCATGGTTGTCCTGAAGATTAAATGAGAGAACATAAAAAAGCACTCATCCCAGTAGCTGTCATGGAATAGGAGCCAGATTTATGGTAGAATTAAAGATATACTCATCCATTTCTTCATCCCAGCCTTTTTGTGTGTGTTTGTCTATAACTTCATTGTTGTTGCTGTTGTTGTTTGCTAGTTAGGACTGTACATCCCTATGCCAATTCTAAAATTTATAAAAGCTGATTTAGCTGGCAGCTCATCAACTTGATGTTTGAACTCTCTGATTTTTCTACACATTTACAAGATTATTCATAGTTTTCAGTTTGGTCCTGCAAGATCCTGAGAGGCCTTGGGAATCTAAGAGTAACTGATTTCTGTCAAGATTCACTTAGTGATAAACATATTAACTCTCTATTGTATCTCCTTGAAAACCAGTAATGGTCACAATTATTTAGGCCAACCAGAAAACTGCCAGATCGTGTTACTTAATATAGAATTTGCTATACAGAACACTATATTTTATTCATTTAAAATGGCTCCCATATGGCTAGCTTTCTCTATTTAAGAAAATAAAGTTGTGACACAGGAACTGACTAAAGGAAATGGTAGACTATAGAACAGTTAGCCTCTGAGTCACCAGTTCAAATGTGACCCCAAATTGCTAACATCTGAGTGCCACAGCTAGCCTCGGCCCAATCACTGCAGGGAGAGAAGCCACATCATATGCACACCATGCACCATGACAGTTACCTATTGTTCTCAATAGAAAAGCAAGGTTAAAACGAACCCCAGAATCTACCATTCCCTTCTATTGCACGTCCCAGAACGTTGTCCTAATAAAAACAAATGTCTGAGATTTATTTCCCAAAGGTCTCATATACCTTTTCATTGTATTTTGTTTCTAAATGAGTTTCAAGTAACACTCAAGATAGTGATATTTTTGTTTCATCAAAATGTCATTGGCTAGGGAGAATGGTGTACTGTGTATACTAATTACCCAATATCATAAATATGAGTAATAATCATCATCATTAACATTCACTGAGTATCTATGACATTTCTATGTAACATCTTACAAAGATTCCATGATTTAAAATGCAAAACAATCCTGAAAATCAGGTACTATTATCTTCATTTCACAGATGTGGATACTAAGACACAGGTAGCTTTGGTATCTTGTCCAGGAACATAGATAATTAGTGGCAAACTACGGATTTTTATTCCTGCTTTTCTAATTTGAAAGTCATGTAACTTCTCTTATGTGTATATATTTACCTCATCTTACTTCTAGGGGCTGTTTCTTGTTTAGTTATTTCCTGTGCATTTTTGATAACTCATTTTGCCTAGAGGAAAAGCAGTAGTCTGACTGTTAGAGTGTATTGACCAATTAGCTATACTAAGATTGTTGAATCTAGTAATACTCAAGGTTAATCTAAAATTCTGAAGACTGATGTCTCCTTAAAGGTAGTGTTTATCCATGTTTTCCCAGGGGCTTTTTCATTTTTACTAGTCATTTAAAACTAAACAATTCATGGATAGAAGTATAATTATTTTTAAAAATGATAAGTGAGGCCAAATAAAATGAAACCATATGCTCAGAATTACCTGTAAAGAAATGAACATTAGGGACAGGCACAGTGGCTCACACCTGTAATCCCAGCACTTTAGGAGGCTGAGGTGAAAGAATCACTTGAGGCCAGGCGTTCCAAACCAGCCTGGGCAACCCAATGAGACCCCATCTCTGCAGAGAAAAATTAACAGGGTTTGTAGCACATGCCTGTAATTCTAGCTACTCAGGAGGCTGAGGTTGGGAGGACTGCTTGAGCCCAGGAGTTTGAGGCTGCAGTGATCCATGATTACACCACAGCACTCCAGCCTGGAAACAGAGCAAGACTCCAATAAAAGAGAGAGAGAGAGAGAGAGAGAGAGAGAGAAGGGAGGGAAGGGAGGGAAGGAGGGAAGGGGGGAGAGAGAGAGAGAAGGGAGGGAAGGAGGGAGGGAAGGAAGGAAGGAAAGAAGGAAGGAAGGAAGGAAGGAAGGAAGGAAGGAAGGAAAGAAGGAAGGAAGGAACAATCTCATGTTAATTATATAATTTTGAGTTACCAGAAGATGATTTAACTTTTTCTTGATCCAAGTGTTCTTATGCTACTCTTTGGATGGATATGAAAATAAATCATTTAAAAA
>CAUYLG010060688.1:0-179956 GCA_963573385.1 Cacajao melanocephalus
GAAAGAAAACACCCATGTTTTTGACCTGGACAGAAATGAACTTGCCATCATTTGAAAATGAAAAACACTTGGGAGGCTGAGATGGGAGGATCACTTGAACCCAGGAGTCTGAAGCTTCAATGCGCTATGATTTTGCCACTCCATTCCAGCATGGGTGACAAAATGAGACCTGACTCTAAAAAGTATATTTAAAAAAATGAAGACAGAAGTAGTGCAGGTTTTTAGGAAATATTAGTTCAGATTGGGTATGTTAATTTTGAGATATTTATTAGACATCTAGACAAGGATGCTGAATAGGAATTAGACAAATTATTCTGTAAATGAGGGGTTAGGTCTGGACTGAAGTAATATATTTAGGCATATTCAATGTTTAAAATGATATTTAAAACTTTGAAACTGCCAGAGATCACTAAGGGAGAGTGTAGATACTGAAAAGAAGAAATCCAAAGACTGAGAATTAGTCCGATTTTCATTTTCTGGTTTTTCAGAATGCAGTAGTAGTCTCTCTAGAAACAGATGGAGGGAAAAGTCCTCCTCCCCCTCCATCAGAATGAAGACAAAAGTCTCTATACATAACTCTGTGGAGGGCTTTTCTTAAATAGCTATGATGGTATAACCTGTTTATAAAATAAGTATCATAGGCTTACTTAACGGAGCAATCTGAATATGTAAATGTAAGTAAGAATCCAACATAAACATTTCTATGTGTATATATGATTTATTAAACATTTTGTTTACAGTATTTCAGTCTTATTTGGTTTAGTATTTTTTCATTATTACATAGTCTTTAGTTAGGCCAAGACTTTCATGCAATTATTTATTCTTTTACTCAGTAGTCGCTTAATTATATGTTAATTATATGTTAAGTATTTTTGGCTAAGTCCTATGGCTATAAACCTTGTTGGTTTTATTATGTTTCTGTTCCTTACGTTTTGAAAAACTTTCTTTCGGACTTATTTAAGTCCGAAAGAAAGTGTGAATATTGTTATTTTTAGAGAGTTGAAATAAGATAGACAAAAATCAAATATGCATGCATCTCCTATTTTACAATTGTAGCAATATCGGCAAATTTTATGTTTAGAAACTTTGTTATCAGAAAATGATATTTTTAAAATTTCAACTACTGACACATTCAGGGATATTATAAAGCAAAATGAGTTAAGTTACTCTGAATGTAAGAAGCCAATTAAATATTGGTGCCATGAGGGTCCTTCAGCAATGACCTTGAAGAGCTAAAGGATATCCTAGGAATCTCACTGCTAACTCTCAGAGCTACTAATTCCTGTAGATCTCCACTGATCCACATCAACTACTGTTGTGCTGTTGATCCTAAATTAAATATACTGGCCTGTTCTCGGTATTAAAAACCTCTGCTGTTTTCATTTATCTAAATATAAAGTCTTAGTGTTCCTTAAGGTCATTTTCCAGATAATAATAGCAAAGTTACATAAACATTAACAGAGAGCTACAGAAGATTTGTTTCTAGACTCTAGCATTTTACAAATTAATAGACCTTGTGGAGGATGATCTGAAAAAGTGATTCACTTGCTTTGATAACATATGTCCCTTCTTAATCTTCCTTATGACCTTTGAAATTTAAAATGGTAGAAAAACGAAGTTTACTCTAAATCATCATGTCTCATTATATCAGTAACTGCAGAAACCAAGAGATTTACATTTCCAGTTGTTATAAACAAAATACCCAAAGCCATTCAAAGTTCTTTACAAACCATGAAATCACCTCCTGTTACTGAGTTGTGCAGTGGAACTGGAGCATAAAGTAAACGTAGAGATCCATATTAATGTGAAGTAGAGCATTTTTCTACTTACAGATGTTCAAAGAAAAGCTCAAACATATGCCAGGCCCTGAGAAAGTGGCAAAGATGTTCTGCTAAAAAGGAGTTAGTAACTTCATGCTTCTTGGCAATGGAGTTTAGAAAATACTAACATAGGAAAATTCTGCTACAGAAAATGTAAGTCAACCCAAAACCAAAAAATTTAAATGTCATTACTTGCACTCAATGAGAAACACATATTTACGAATGCTGAGAGATCAATAACTGAATGTCAGGCTTTCCTTGAATTGTTCATGAAATTTGCATCTACCCACTGAACTGTGCAAAATAACCGATGTCCTGGAATTTGTTGGTCTGAAGTTTTGTATTTCATAAACTTAGAAAATAGATTAACTTTAAATGTGAATATGTTAGTCCATTTTGTGTTGCTATAAATAAATAATTTATAAAGAAAAGAGTTTTATTCTGGTGCACAGTTCTGCAGACTGTACAAGAAGCATAGTGCCAAAATCTGCTTCTGGTGAGGGCCCCAGGAAACTTACTATCAGGGTGAGAGATGAGGGTGCAGCAGGCATGTCACACAGTGAGAGACAGCACAAGAGAAATGTTAGACTCTTTTAAAACAACCAACTCTCGCATGAACTGAGTGAGAACTCAGTCATCACCTCGGGAAGGGCACCAAGCTATACCCACTACCAGAAGCCAAATACCTCCCACCAGGCCCCACTTCCAAAATTGAGGGGTTTCAACATGAGATTTGCAAGGGCCAAATATCCAAACTTATTAATTAACAAACATAAAGAAAGCTGAGGAAAGCTAAAAGAAGATGATAACAAACAGACAAACAGTCAAGCATAATGTTCTCTAGGCTCATGTATGTTTTTGGAAATTGATCTCATAGAAGTTGAGAGTAGAATATTGGTTACCAGCGATTGGAGAGAATAGAGGAGAAGGGGAGATGGAGGATGTTGCTCAACAATTACAATGTTATAGTTAGTAGGAATATGTTCTGGTACTTTATTACACAGTGGAGTAGCTGTAGCTAACAATCTTATATTACAAATAGCTAGAAGAGAGGATTTTGAATATTCTCACAACAAACAAATGATAAATGTTTAAGGTGATGGGTATACTAATTACCGTGATTTGATCATTACACAATGTGTGCATATATTCAAACATCACCTTGTACCTCCAAAATATGTACAGTTATCATGTATCAGTGAAAAAAAGCAAGCAAACATAAACTAAAAAGTTACTAAAATTATGCTTTAAATTACATAATGACAGCATGGCTTAAAAAGATGAAAGTTGAGGTGGAGCAAGATGGCAGAATAAAAGGCTCCACTAATCATCAACCCCTGCAAGGACACCAAGTTCACAACTATCTACACAGAAAAAATACCTTCACAAGAATAAAAATCAGGTGAGCATTATTGTACCTGGTTCCCACTTCACATCCCTGAACGATGCACGGAACACATAGAAAACACAGTCCTGAGTCACAAGTGCAACCCCTCTTCCACCCCTGGAAGTGGCAGCATGGCATGGAAAGGAGTGCATCTCTGGGCACTAGGGCAGGGAGAGCATAGCAATTGTGAGGCATTAAACTCTGTGCTGTCCTGTTAGAGCAGAAAAGAAAACTGGACCAAACTCAGCTGATGCCTATCCACAGAGGAAGCATTAAACCAGTCCTAGCCAGAGGAGAATCATGGGTCCCAGTGGACAGGATTTGAGTGCCTGCAAAGGCTATAGCACTCTGTGTCTCCAAGTAAACTTGAAAGGCAGTTTAGGCCATAAAGACTGCAATCTTAGGTAAGCACTACTGCTGAAATAGACCCAGAGACAATGGACTGGCAGGGGTGTGGGAGGTGGGGGCATGTGACATACTGAGACACAATTGGGGCAGTCAAGGGAGTGGTGGCATCACCCCTCCCCTAACTCCAGGCTGCACAGTTCATGGTTCCAAAAAAGCCATGAGCCATGACCCCTTCCTTCTATTTGAGGAGTGCAAAGAAAAAAGCTGGAAGGACTTTGTCTTGCATCTTTGATACCAGCTTAGCCATAGCAGGATAGGGCACCAAACTCAGTCATGAGGCCCCTGTACAAGGCCCTAGCTCTCAGATGACATATCTAGACACATCCTGGAAGGGAACTGAAACTGCTGCCTTGAAGAAAAGGACTCAGTCCTGCCAGCATTCATCATGGTGTAACTGAAGAGCACTTGGGGCATGAACAACCAGCAGCAATACTTAGGTACTATGTCAAGGGCTTTGAGTGAGCCTCTGAGACTTGCTGGCTTCAGGTGGGATTCAGCATATTACAAGCTGTGGTGGCTACAGGGCAAAATTCCTTCTGTTTGAGAAAAGCAGAGGGGAAAGTAAAGGGAACTTTGTCTTGCACTTTTGGTACCACCATAGCCACAAAGAAGCAGAGCACCAAGTGGGCTCTTGGAGTCCCTGATTCCAGGATTTGACTCTTGAACAGCATTTCTGGGCCTTCACAGAGAGGAACTCAGTGCCCTGAAGGGTGAGTCCTAGGCCAGGCACGTTCAGAACAAACTGACTTAAAAAAGAGAACATTGGTTAGTTGTCTTGCAGTACTCTTTGTGGCCTGGTTGGGGGGTGGGGGCAGTGGTAGTGGCTACAGAACGTGATTCTTCTGCCTTTGGAAAGGGATGGAAAGAGTGGGAAGCACTTCTGCTTGTGGTTTGAGTGCCAGCTCAGCCACAATACAGTAGAACATCATGTAAACTTCTAAGGTTTTTTACTCTCCTCCCTGATTCCCAGACACCTCTGAACCCACCTGGGGCCTGGGGGACCTTGTCACACTGAAGGGAAGAACATAGGCCTGCCTGGCTCTGCACATGCTTATTGTAGAGCCCCAGGGTCTTCAGTGACATAGGAAGTAGCCAGGGAGTGGTTTTGGCAGGCTTTAGGTGAGACCAAACTATGTGCTGGCTTCAAGTCTGACCCAGCACAGTCATGGTGGTGGTGGCCACAGGGGTGATTGTGTCACTGTATTCCTAGCTTCAGGTAGCACAAAACAGAGATAGAGACTCTGTATGTTTGGGAGAAAGTAAGGGAAGAGAACATGAATTTCTGCCTGGTAATCCAGAGAATTCTCTAAGATTTTGCCCAACACTATCAAGGTGGTATCTCTATGAGTCTGAAAGAACCCCAACATTACTGAGCTTGGGGTGGCCACTAAAGTAGATATAGCTTATATCTCAACACCCAAGTCCTCTCAAATATCTTGAAAGCCTTCCCAAGAGAAACAGCTACAAATAAACCTAGACAGTGAAGACTGTAATGAATATCTAACTCTTCAATGCCCAGATGCCAAACAACATATGCTAGCATCAACATCATCCAGGAAAACATGACCTTACCAAGTGAACTAAATAAAGCACCAGGGACCGATCTTGGAAAAACAGAGATATGTGACTGTTCAGAAAGAGAATTCAAAATAACTGTGTAGAGGAAATTTAAAGAAATTCAGGATAACACGAGAAAAAATTCAGAATTCTATCCATTAAATTAAACAAGGAAATTGAAACAAAAAGAATCAAGCAAAAATTCCGGAGCTGGAAAATGTAATTGGCATACTGAAAAATGCCTCAGAGTCCTTTAATAAAACAATAGATCAAGGAGAAGAAAGACTCAGTGAGTTTGAATATAGGCTATTTGAAAATACATAGTCAGAGAAGACAAAAGAAAAACATGATTTAAAAAATGAAGCATACCTACAGTATCTAGAAAATAGCATCAAAAGAGCAAATCCAAGAGTCATTGGCCTTAAAGAAGGGTAGAGAAAGATATAGGGGTAGAGAGTTTATTCAAAGAGATAATATAACAGAGAACTTCTCAAACCTACAGAAGTATATCAATATCCAAGTGCCAGAGGATTATAGGATGGCAAGCCAAGCACATTTAACCCAAAGAAGACTACCTGAAAACATTTAGGAATCAAATTCCCAACAGTCAAGGATAGAGAAAGGATTCTAAAAGCAGCAAGAGAAAAGAAACAAATAACACTCGATGGAACACTAATATGTCTGGCAGCAGACATATGACAAACCCACAGCTAGTATCATACTAAATGGAGAAAAACTGAAAGAATTTTCTCAAAGATCTGGAACAAGACAAGGATAATCACTGTCACCACAGTTACTCAACAAAATACTGGAAGTCCTAGCTAGAGCATTTGGGCAAGAGAAAGATACAAAAGCATCCAAATTAAAGTGGAAGAAGTCAAATTATCCTTGCTTGAAGATAATATGATCTTATATTTGGAAAAACCAAAAGACTCCACAAGAAAATTATTAGAACTGATAAATGAATTCAGTAAAGTTGTAGGATACAAAATCAACATACAAAAAATCAGTAGCATTTCTACGCACCCACAACGGACAATGTGAAAAGTAAATAAAACAGTAAATTATTTACAATAGCCACACATAAAACTAAATACATAGAAATTAACCAAAGAAGTGAAAGATCTCTAGTGAAAACTATAAAACACTAGTGAAAGAAATTGAAGAGGACACAAAAATGGAAAAATACTCCATGTTCATAGATGGAAAGAATTAACACTGTTAAAATGTTCATACTACCCAAAACAATACACATTCAATGTAATTCTTATGAAAATGCCAATGACATTCTTCACAGAAACAGAAAAAACAATCCCAAAGTTTATATAGAACCACAAAAGACCCAGAATAGACAAAGCTAGCCTACACAAAAAGGACAAAATTGAAGGAATCACATTATCTGACTTGAATGTGTACTATAGAGCTGTATAATCAAAACAGCATGATACTGTCATAAAAACAGACACATAGACAAATGGAACAGAATAGAGAACAGAGGAACAAATCCACACACCTACAGTGAACTCTACAAAGGTGCCAAGAATATACACTGGGAAAAAGACAGTCTTATCAATAAACAGTGCTGGAAAAACTGGATGTCCTTATGCAAGAGAATAAAACTAGGCCCCATCTCTCACCATTTACCAGAAAAAAAAAAATCAACATGGATTAAGAACTTAAATCTAAAACTTCAAACTATGAAAATACTACAAGGAAACATTGAGGAAAATCTCCAGGACATGGGTCTGGGCAAAAATTTCTTGAGCAATACCCCACAAGCACAGGCCACCAAAGCCAAAATTGACAAATTGGATCATGTCAGGTTAAAAAGCTTCTGGACAGCAAAGGATACAATCAACAAAATGGTGAGACAACCCACAGATTGGGATGAAATATTTGGAAACTACCCATCTGATGAGTGATTAATAACCAGAATATGTAAGGAGCTCAAACAACTCTATAAAAAATCTAATAATCAAATCAAAATAGGCAAATCAGATTATTAAACACACAAATGGCAAACAGGTATATGAAAAGGTGCTCAAAATCACTGATTATCAGAGAAATGCAAATCATAACAACACTGAGGTATCATGTCACCCCAGTTAAAATGGCTTATATCCAAAAGACAGGTAATAAAAAATGTTGACAAGGATGTGAAGAAAAGGGAACTCTCATATGATGTTTGGTGGGAATGTAAATTAGTACAGCCACTATGGAGGACAGTTTAGAGGTTTCTCAAAAAGCTAAAAATTAAGCTATCATATGATTAAGCAATCCCACTTTTGGGTATATACCCAAAAGAAAGGAAAGCAGTATAAGAAACAGTTACCTCCACTCCTAAGTTTGTTGCAGCACTGTTTACAATACCTAACATTTGGAAATAAACTAAGGGTCCATCAACAGATGAACAGATAAGGAAAATGGGGTATATATACACAATGGAATACTTCAGCCATAAAAAAGAATGAGATTCTGTCATGTGCAACAACATGAATGGAACTGGAGATTATTATGGTAAGTGAAATAAGCAAGACACAGCAAGATGAACATCTCATGATCTCACATTTTGTGGGATTTAAAAATCAAAACAATTAAATAAACTGCCATAAGAGAATACTATAGGCACCTCTACACAAGGAAATCTAGAAGAAATGGATAAATTCCTAAACACATACACCCTCAAGACTAAACTAGGAAGAAGTCAAATCCCTTAATAGACCAATAACAAGTTTGGAAATTGAGGTGTAATTAATAGCTTACCAACTGAAAAAAAAAAAAAAAAGCCCAGGACCAGACAGATTCACAGCCAAATTCTACCAGAAGTACAAAGAGGAGCTGGTACCATTCCTTCTGAAACTATTCCAAACAATTGAAAAGGAGGGACTCCTCTTAATTCATTTTATGAATCATTCTGATACCAAAACCGGGAAGAGACACAAGAAAGAAAAAAAACTTTTGGCCAATATCCCTGATGAACATTGATGTAAACTCCTCAATAAAATACTGGCGAACCAAATCCAGTAGCACATCAAAAACATATCCACCATGATCAAATCAGCTTCATTTCTGGGATGCAAGTTTGGTTCAACACATGCAAATCAATAAATGTAATCGATCACATAAACAAAAAAAAAGGCACATGATTATCTCAATAGATGCAGAAAGAGCCTTTGATAAAATTCAATATCATGTTATGTTAAAAACTCTTAATGAACTAGATATTGATGGAACATATCTCAAAATAAGAGCTATTTATTAAAAACCCACAGCTAATATCCTATTGATAGGCAAAAGCTGGAAGCATTCTTTTTGAAAACCAGTACAAGACAAGGATGCTGTCTCTCACTGCTCCTTTTCAACATAGTATTGGAAGTTCTGGCCAGGACAATCATGCAAGAGTAAGAAATAAAGGGTACTCAAATAGAAAGAGAGGAAGTGAAATTTTGTCTGCTTGCAGATGACATGATTTTATATTTAGAAATCCCATCAACGTAGCCCCAAAACTCCTTAAACTGATAAGCAACTTCATCAAAGTTTCAGGGTATAAAAAGAGTGTGCAAAAATCACGAGCATTTCTTTACACCAACAGTAGACAAGCAGAGAGCCAAATCATGAATGAACGCCCATTCACAATTGCTACAAAGAGAGTAAAATACCTAGGAATATGGTTAGCAAGGGATGTGAAGGACCTTTTTGAGGAGAACTATGAACCACTGCTCAGGGAAATAAGAGAGGACACAAACAAATGGAAAAACATTCCTTCCTCATGGATAGGAAGAATCAATATCATGAAAATGCCATATTGCCCAAAATAATTTATAGATTCAATGCTATTCCCATCAAGCTACCATTGACATTCTTCACATAACTAGAAAAAACTACTTTAAATTTCATGTGGAATCAAAGAAGACCCTGTACCACCAAGACAATCTTAAGCAAAAAGAACAAATCTGTAGGCATCACATTACCTGATTTCAAACTATACTACAAGCCTACAGTAACCAAAACATCATGTGACTGGTATCAAAACAGGCATATAGACCAATGGAATGGAACAGATACCTCAGAAATAATGCCACACGTTTACAACCATCTGATCTTTGGCAAACCTGACAAAAACAAGCAATGGGGAAAGACCTCCTACTCGCTAAATGGTGTTGGAAAAACTGGCTAGCCATAAGCAGAAAACTGAAACTGGACCCTTTCCTTATGCCTTATACAAAAATTAACTCAAGATGAATTAAAGACTTAAGTGTAAAACCCCAAACCATGAAAACTCTAGAAGAAAACCTAGGTGATACCATGTAGGAGACAGGCATGGGCAAAGATTTCAAGACAAAAATCCCAAAAGCAATTGCAACTAAAACCAAATTTGACAGACAGGATCTAATTAAACTAAAGAGCTTCTGCACAGCAAAGGAAACCATCATTAGAGTGAACAGGCAACCTATAGAATGGGAGAAAGTTTTTGCAATCTACCCGTCTGACAAAGGTCTAATACCCAGAATTCATAAGGAACTTAAACAAATTTACAAAAAAATAACAACCCCATCAAAAAGTGGGCCAAAAATATGAACAGACACTTCTCAAAAGAAGACATTTATGCGTCCAACAAACATATGAAAAAAAGCTCAATATCACTGATCATCAGAGAAATGAAATTCAAAACCACAATGAGATACCATCTCATGCCAGTCAGAATGGTGATTATTAAAAAGTCAAGAAACAATATATGCTGGTAAGTCTGTGGAGAAACAGGAATGCTTTTATACTGTTCATGGGAATGTAAATTACTTCAACTATTTTATAGAAGACAATATGATGATTCTTCAAGGATCTAGAACCAGAAATACCATTTGACTCAGCAATCCTGTTACTGGGTGTATATAAATCTTAAAGACACATGCACACATCTTTGTTGCAGCACTATTTACAATAGCAAAGACATGGAACCAATCTAAATGCCCATCAATGATAAACTGGGTAAAGAAATGTGGTACATATACACCATGGAATACTACGTAGCCATAAAAAATGAGATCATATCCTTTGCAGAGACATGGATGAAGCTGGAAACCATCATCCTCAGCAAACTAACGCAGGAACAGGAAACAAAACACTGCATGTTCTGACTCATAAGTGGGTGCTGAACAATGAGAACACGTGGACAGAGAGAGTGGAACACACACCACGGCCTGTTGGTGGGTGGGGATGAGGGGAGGGAACTTAGAGAATGGGTCGATAGGTGAAGTAAACCATCATAACACACATATACCTAGGTAACAAAGCTGCACATTCTGCACATGTAATCTGTTGGGTTTTTTTTTAGAAGGAATATAGAAAAAAGAATTTTTAAAAAGATGTTTAATTCGCTCATGTTTTGCAGTCTGTACAGGAACATCAACACAAGTATCTGCTTTTGGGAGGCCTTACAGTCACGGTGGAAGGCAAAGAGGGAACAGGCATATCTCATGGCAAGAGCAGGAGCAAAAGAGAGTGAGGAGGTGCCACACACTTTTAAGTGACTGTGACTTGCTATCATGAGGAGAATACCAAGAGGATGGTGCTAAATGATTCATGAGAAATCCACTGCTATTATCCAATCATCCTCCACCAGGCCCCACCAACGACATTGGAAATTACATTTTAACATAAGATTTTGGTGGAGACAACATCCAAACTATTTGCAGTATTATTTTACATTTTCATCATCAGTGTGCAAGGGTTTCCTTTTTTTGCATCATCTTCTCTACTATAACCAGGTGCTGTAATCTTTCCCTGGCTTCTTTGTTCTCGTGAAGGTGTTTTTGTGCATGGATACTTGTTCCAATTGATGTTCCTGTAAGGGTTCAAGTGCTGGAAAGTCGTAGTCTGCCACCTAACTGATGTCTATCTTCTATATTACATTTTTATTACATAATAATTTACAAACAACAAAATACTTAGATCTTAAGCTTACAGTTTTATGAGTTCTAACACTTACGTAACCACCACTCTATCTTTATATAAAATGAACAGTTGTTAATTTCTTTGCTAATTTCTTCTGTGCTTCCTGGCAGTCTAACACCTCCCCTGCCTCCTAAGAGTAAGCACGATTTAGATTCCTTTTATCATATAAATGGATTATAAGGTATATATTTTTTAATCTAGATGCTCTTGTTCCAAATAACATTTTTGAGTTTCACCTAGTTTGTTGTGTGTATCAGCTGTTTCTTTTTTTGTAGTGCTTACTATAAATTCCATTTTATGAATATACTTCAATATGTAGTCATTCTGTTGTTGATGGACATTTAGGTTATATTTAATTTATGGCTATTTATGAATAAAGGTGGTTTGAATATTCTTGTACAAATCATTTGTGGGCCTATATGTTCATTTTTCTTGGGTCATCTCTCCCCTTTTCCTCATTTTTGTTATTGTTTTTGCTGTAAAACTTGAAAACCTCATTGAAAATTTTGATAAATAATAATATACACAAGAAGAGGCAAAATATCTAGAAAGAAAAAAAGGATATAGAGAAATAGGAAAGGGAAGAAATAGGAACAGAAGATGTGAATAATTAGGAAAGAAAGAAGAAAAAGAGAAGGAGGAAAAAAGAGAGAAGAGAAGAAAAAGAAAAGGGAAAAGCAATAACAGAAAAAATATTTCCCGATTTTACAAAATATTATGAGTTATAGACTCATAAGGAAGCTCATATAGAAAATATGTTATTCAAATAGATAACATTCAAATATTCATTTAAATAAATATTCAAATATTCAGATAGGCAAATAGATGAGTGAAATAGAATAGAAAGTCAAAAATTGAGTTCTTATGGAAATGAATGCTTGCAAGATACAAATCACCAGTATTATAAATTAAACAGGGGATATTACTATAGACTCTATACCCATTAAAAGTATAACAAGAGAATACTAAAATGAGATTTTCAAGTTTCAGCACCACATTAAAAAAAAGCAGAAATTTGCATTTGGCTCTGTCAACTGGACAGCTTGTTAACATTTAAGGATTTTCTGGTTAGATCAGTGATGATATTGAAAATGTTGACTTTTATATTTCATAAGAATATAGTCAATATTTGGAAAAGCTACATGACTTAATGTTCTAAATGATCAATGAACAATATTAGAAGATCATGCATGGGTAGAAAATTAATAAAAAATACAAAATGGATCAATATTTTTAATGCAATGGACTATGAAAATGCATCTATATAGTTTACCCTTATTTACATATCTATAGTTTCATATTAAAACTACCCTTTTAAAAACATTAGCTTGTCACATTTTTGTGTGGTGTGTCTTAGTATATTTTGTGTTGCTATAAAAGAATACCTGATGCTAGGTAATTTACAGAAAACAGAAATTTAATTCCTATAGTTCTGGAGAAACCAAGGACAAAGGGCCCATATCTAGTGATGTCCCTTTTGCCCCATCATTCCATAGTGGAAAGCAGAAGGGAAAGAGAAAAACGTGAGTGAAAGAAAGCAAGAGAAAGGTGGCCTAACTCATTCTTTTAACAGGAACCCATTCCTGTGATATCTAATGCACTCCTGTGAATGTGTTATGATATATGAAGGCAGAGGCCTTATGACTTAATCACTTTTTAGAGGTCTCACCTCTCAACATTGTTGCTTTGAGGATTAAGTTTCTAACACATGAACTTTGGGGAACACCATCAAACCATAGTAGTATCCAACAAAATAATCAATTTCAGCTAATTTTGCAATTATCTAAAAAGCATCTTAAATAATCCTCCCTTTTCTAAGTACATATCTATATAAGGCTGAATTTTCTTCAAGTATTTTGACCAAAACAACCTATTTTAGCAGATCAATTGCAGAAGGAATAACAATAATTCAGGTTATTCTGTTTAGCTAAACATTTTAAAAGATAAGCGAAAGTATAAAACAATGCTATACTTCTCACTAATTTTTGGTTTTGAAAAATGGTATTTTTCTTTAAATGTGCTATTGACATTAACATGTAATAGATTTATTATTTTTAAATGAGTTAACAGATACTTTAAAATCTTTTAATTAAAATTTTTAATTTGATAAATATGGATAGATATAACCTACATAAACCAAAGCTCTTTGGAATACTCAGTAATTTTAAGAGTATCAAGCAGTTCTGAGACAAGTTAGAAAACTACTAACCTAGAAAAAACCTGACACATAAATAAAAATTGTTAGACATGTTGAGAAATGTTGAACACAGCCCTATTGATAATAACTAAAAATTGGTTACAAACCGATTGCTATCTAATTGCATCACAGATAATTAAATTTTGGTATAGTTATGTACATTCATGCCAAAAATCAATTTTATTTTACTGAAGTGAATACGAGTCAATTACAGCAACATTTCTGAACCTAACCAATAACATTTAGAACAAAATACACATGTTGCTGAAACATACATTAGTTATGATCTTGCATGTAGTTAGAAGCAAAATTAAACAATATATATTTGATAATAGTATAAGCATATTCAGAGGAATTATAAAAATCAGAATAATGGTTTGATCAGGAATGAACAGTGATTAAAATTGAAGTGCTGCACACAGATTTCAAACATAATAATACTTTTCTCTTTTTAAAACTGACATGATACATACATTTGATTTTTAGCTGCATTCTTATGCATACTCACCCACATTTAAAATATTTTACAAAAAAATTAAAGGCAAATTGCAATCTAAAAATTATATTTGAAATAAATAAAGATTAAATTGTGAAACTAAATAGTATTTTTCAAATTAAATAAAAAGAGAATGAGAAATGAGAATGAATATAACCAAGCAATTCACAAAAGAAATTTAAAAAAATAATGGGTTCAACCACTTTGGTAATCAGGAAAATGCTAATTATACTGTATGTATTGGGCATATATCTCCTTAATTTGAATTATATTATCCAATGTTTCTAAAGGTGTAAAACACTCTTGTAAACTATTGGTTGTTATAGTATACTTTCATCTTCAGAAAGCAGTACTCTTTTTTCTATCCACTTATACATATGCCTATTTTTTGTAGATGAGTGGGATCACACTGTATATACCGTTCTACCAATTTCTTCTTCTTCTTAACATAAAAGTATAAACATTTTATAAAAACTCTTACAAACTGTTGGTTGTTAGGCATCAATTTTGAGGGTAATTTACAAGAATTAATGGAAATATAAACTGTCCATACTTTCTTGCCTTAGCTAATTTACTTCTGTGATTCTGTTCTATAGATTGTGTGCATGTACACACGATGCATGAAAAAAATATTACAAGCAGTTTTGTTTGTAATAGTAGATTATAGAAAGCAACCTATATTCCATCCCAGGAAAATAATTGACTGCTTAGTGGACTATTTCATGTTATACTATGGTAATTGCTGAAAAAAAATAAGGTGTTCTTAAATGTGCTGACATATAAAGATACACAGATATTGTTAAGGAGAAAAAGCAATTTGTAGAATCCTGTGTGAGATATGATCCCACTAATGTACACATGCATTTGCATATGTATAAATGGATAAAAAGTATTTAGAGTATTGCTTTCTGAAGACGGCACTATAATCCACAGAGTAGATACAAAAAGGAAATTTTTATATTTTATTCTACATACTTTTATAATGATAAAATATTTACATTGAGACTATGTTTGATGAGCCCATTGGCTTTAGAGTATACAAAATTTTACACAAAATAGTAATAAAAAAATAGTAATAGAAAGGCCACCAATTAAAAGAAAGATGTGGGACATTATAGATTAATTTTAAAATGGTTAGATGAATAAACTTAATAAACAAGGAAATATCAAGGATATAATTAGGAACACAATGAATACACTTGAAATTAAATAAAAAGATTAGTCTTATATAATATTCTTAGAATGTAAAGTTTTTCAATTTTAGTTTTTTAATATTTATGGGTACATAGTAGTTATATACATTTATGGGGTATATGGGATATGTTGATACAGGCATGTGATGTGTAATAATCCATCAGGGTGAATGAGATACCCATCACCTGAAGCATTTATTCTTTGTTACAAATAATCCAACTATACCCTTTTAGTTATTTTAAAATGGAATACCATGCAGCCACGAAAAAGGATGAATTCATGTCTTTTGCAGGGACATGGATGGATCTGGAAACCATCATTCTCAGCAAGCTGACACAAAAGCAGCAAATCAAACACTGCATGTTCTCACTCATAGGCGGGTGTTGAACAATGAGAACACATAGACACAGGGAGGGAAGCATCACACACTGGGGTCTGTTGGGGGATGGAAGTTTAGGGGAGGGAAAGTTGGGGATGGGGAGACTGGGGAGGGATAACATTGGGAGAAATACCTAATGTAGGTGATGGGGGGGATGGAGGCAGCAAACCACTATGGCATGTGTATACCTAGGTAACAATCCTGCAATGTCTGTACATGTACCCCAGAACTTAAAGTATAATAAAAAAATTCAAAAAAAATTATTATTGACTATAGTCACCCAGTTGTACTATTGAATACTGATGAATATTGATCTATTCATTCTTTCTATGTTTTTTGTACCCATTAATCACCCACTGTTCCCTTTACACTCCTTACTACCCTTCCCAACCTCTGGTAACCATCCTTCTACTCTCTATCTCTAACTCAATGAATTCAATTGTTTTAATTTTTAGTTCCCACAAATGAGAACATGTGACTTTATGCCTTTCTGTGCCTGTTCCATCCAGTTCCATCCATGTTCCAAATGACAAGATCTTACATATTTTTCATGGGTGAATAGTACTCCATTGTGTATACATACCTGACACTTAGGCTGCTTCAAAATCTTAGCTATTGTAAATAGTGCTGCAATAAACCTGGGAGTGCAGATAGCTCTTCAATATACTGGTTTTCTTTCTTTTGGGTATATAACTAGTGTAAAATTGCTGGACTTTATAGTAGCTCTACTTTGAAGTTTTTGAGGAAACTCCAAACTCTTCTTCATAGTGGTTGTACTAATTTACATTCCCACCAACAGTGTATGAGGGCTCCCTTTTCTCCACATCCTCACCAGCATTTGTCTGTCTTTTGGACATAAGCCATTTTCACTGGGATGACATAATATCTCATTGTTTTAATTTGCATTTCTCTGATGATCACTGATGTTGAGCACCTTTTCATACACCTGTTTGCTGTTTGTATGTCTTTTGAGAAATGTCTGGTAGTATCCTTTGCCCATTTCAAAAAATCAGATTATTAGATTTTTTTTTCCTAAAGAGTTTTTTTGGCTCCTTATATATTCTGGTTCTTAATCCCTTGTCAGACGGATAGTTTGCAGATATTTTCTCTCATTCGGTGGATTGTCTCTTCACTTTGTTGATTGTATCCTTTGCTGCAGAAGCATTTTAACTTGGTGTGATCCCATTTGTCCCTGTTTGCTTTGGTTGTCTGTGCTTATAGAATATCACTCAATAAATCTTTGCCCAATCCAATGTCCTAGAGAGTTTCTCCAATGTTTTCTTGTAGTAGTTTCATAGCTTGGGTCTTAGATTTGTCTTTAATCCATTTTGTTTTGATTTGATTTTTGTGTACAGTGAGAAATAGGGGTCTAGTTTTATTCTTTTATGTATGGATATCCAGTTTACCCAGCACCATTTATTAAAGAGACTTTCTGTTTCTCAATGTATGTTGTTGGCAACTTTTTCAAAGACGACTTCACTGCAGATGTATGGATTTGTTTCTGGCTTTTCTATTTTGTTCCATTGGTCTGTGTGTCTGTTTTTATGCCAGTACTATGCTTTTTTAGGTAACTACAGCTCTGTAGTATAACATGAAGTCAGACAATGTGATTTTTCTAGTTTTGTTATTTTTGTTCAGAATTTCTTTTTCTGTTCTGGGTCTTTTGCAGTTCCATATTAATTTTAGGATTTTTTTTTCTATTCCTGTAAAGAATGTCTTTGGTATTTTGTTAGGTAATGCAAGAATATGTAAATGGCTTTGAGTTGTATGGACATTTTAACAATATTGATTCTTCCAATTCATGAACACGAAAAACCTTTCCATTTTTTGTACCCTCTTCAATTTATTTTATCAGTATTTTATAGTTTTCATTGTAAAGATCTTTCACTTCTTTGGTTCAGTTAATTTCTATGTATTTAATTTTATTCATAGTTTTTTAAAATGGGATTGATCTCTCGATTTATTTTTCAGATTGCTTGCTGTTGGAGTATAGGAGTGCTACTGACTTTTGTATATTGTTTTGTATCCTGAAACTGTACTGAATTTGCTTATTAATTCTAATAATTTTTAAGGAAAATAGGTTCATTAGGTTTTTTTCTTTTAAATATAAAATCATATCATTTATAAGCAAGGATAATTTGACTTCTTCCTTTTCAGTTTGGATGCCCTTTATATCTCTCTCATCTGACAACTCTAGCTAGGACTTCCAGTACTATGTTAAATAATAGTGATGACAGTAGGCATCTTTGTCATATTACAGATCCTAGAGGAAAGGCTTTTAGTTTTTCCCCATTTGGTATGATATTAGCTGTGGGTCTGTCATATATGCCTTTTATTGTGTTGAGGTATGTTCCTTCTATCCTCAGTTTCTTCAGAGTTTTTATCATGAAGGAATATTGAATTTTATCAAATGTAATTTCTGTATCAAGTAAAATGATCATATGGCTTTTGTTCTTCATTCTGTTTATATGATGTAGCCCATTGATTGATTTCCATACGTTGAATTGGGATTCAATTGATTGATTTCCATACTTGCATCCCTTAAATAACTCTCACTTGGTCATACGGAATGATCTTTTTAATGTGGTGTTGAATTTGGTTTGTTAGTATTTGGTTGGGGATTCTTGCATCAATGGTCCTCAGGGATATTGGAGTATATATTTTTTTCAATGCATCTATGACTGGTTTTGGTATATGGGTAATATCGGCCTTATAAAATGAGTTTGGAAGTATTTTCTCCTCTTATATTTATAGGATGATATGGTTTGGCTCTGTGGCCCCACCCAAATCTGACCTCTAATTGCAATCCCCATAATCCCCACATGTCAAGGGCAGCAGTAGGTGGAGGTAATTGTATCATGGGTATGGTTCTCCCATGCTGATCTCATGATAGTGAGTGAATTCTCATGAGATCTGATGGTTTTATAAGCATCTGGCATTTTTCCTGTGTGCTCTCATTCTCTCTCCTGCCACCTTGTGAAGAGGTGCCTTCTGCCATAAGTGTAAGTTTCCCGAGGCCTTCCAGTCATTTGGAAATGTGAGTCAATTAAACCTCTTTACTTTATAAATTACCCAGTCTCAGGTATTTCCTTTCAACAAAGTGAAAATGAACAAATGTGGTAAATTGGTACCACAGAAAGTAGGGTGCTGTTATAAAGATACCCAAAAATATTAAAGCAACTTTGGAACTGGGTAGCAGGCAGAAGTTGGAACAACTTGGATGGCTCCAAAGAAGATAGGAAGATGTGGGAAAGTTTGGAACCTCCTAGAGACTTGTTGAATGGCTTTTACCAAAATGTGGATAGTGATATGGACATCTTTCTTATGTTCCCTAGAGATCTGTGGAACATAAGAAAAATGATTTAGAATATCAGGTGGAAGAAATTTCTAAGGAGCAAAGCTTAGAAGTTCAAGAGGTGACAGAGCATAAAAGTTTAGAAAAGTTGCAGCCTGACAATGCAGTAGAAAACAACAACAACAAAAACAAACATTTTCTGGAGAGAAATTCTAGCTGGTTGCATATATTTGGATAAGTAAGAGGAACCAAATGCCAATCATGAAGACAGTGGGGAAAATGTCTTCAGACAATGTCAGAGACTGTCACACAGCCCCTCTCATTACAAGCCTGGAGGTCTAGGAGGGAAAAATGGTTTTCTGGAATTCCCTCTCCTCCCACCTGCTGTATACAGCCTCAGAACTTGGTGCTCTGTGCCCCAGCTACTCCAGCCATGGCTAAACAGGGCCAAGGTACAGCTTAGACTGTTGCTTCAGAGGGTACAAGCCTTAAGCTTTGGCAGCTTCATGTGGTGTTGGCCCTGCAGGAGTGGAGAGAACAAGAATTGAGGTTTGGGAATCTTTGCCTGATTTCAGAGGATATATCGAAACACCTGGAAGTCCAGACTGAACTCTTCTGCAGGGCCAGAGCCACTTATGGAGAAACTCTGCTAGGGCAGTGTGGAAGGGAAATGTAGGGTTGGAGCCTTCACATGGAGTCCCCACAGGGGCACTGCCTAGTGGAGCTGTGAGAAGAGAGCCACATCCTCCTGATCCCAGAAAGGTAGATCTACCAACAGCTTGTACTGTGTGCCTAGAAAATCTGCAGACACTCAACACCAGCCAGTGAAAGTAGCCAGGAAGGGGACTGTATCCTGCAAAGCCATAGGGGTGGAGCTGCTCAAGGCTGGGGGAGCCCACCTCTTGCATTAGCATGACCTGGGTGTGAGACATGGAGTCAAATTAATTTTAAAGTTTAATGACTGCCTTATTAAATTTCAAACTTGCTGCCTTATTAAATTGTGCTACTTGCCTGTACTCCCTTTATTTTGGTCAATTTCTTCCACTTGGAGTGGGAGTATTTACCCAATGCCTATCCCCCCATTGTATCTAGGAAATGCCTTGCTTGCTTATAATTTTACAGGTTCATAGGCAGAAGGGACTTGCTTTATTTCAGATGAGACTTTGGACTGTGAACTTCTGAGTTAATGTTGAAATTAATTAAGAATTTGAGAGACTGTTGGGAAAATGTGATTTGTTTTGAAATGTAAAAAGACATGAGATTTGGGAGGGTCCAGTGGAATTACATGGTTTGGCTCTATGTGCCCATGCAAATTTCACCTTGAATTGTAATCCCCATAATCTCCACATGTCAATGGTGGGACCAGGTGGAGGTAATTGGATCATGGGGGCAGTTTCCCCCATGCTGTCCTCATGATAGTGAGTGAGTTCTCATGAGACCTGATGGTTTTATAAGTGTCTGGCATTTCATCTGTTTACACTTATTCTCTCTCCTGCTGCCCTGTAAAGAAGTACCTTCCACTATAATTTTAATTTATTGAGGCCTTCCCAGCCACTCAAAAGTGTAAGTCAATGAAACCTCTTTCTTTTATAAGTTACTCTGTCTTGAATATTTTCTTATATCAATGTGAGAATGGATTAATACATAGGAATAGTTTCAGTAGGGTTGTGTTAGTTCTTTAAATGATTGGTAGAATTCAGCAGTGCAGCCATAGGATTCTGGGATATTCTTTATTGGAAGACTATTATAGCTTCCATCTCATTAATTATTCTTGATCTGTTCAGGTTTTTTATTTCTTCCTTGTTCAATCTTGGTAGGCTGTGTGTGTCTAGGAATTTATTCTTTTCTTCTAGATTTCCAATTTATTGGCATATAGTTGTTCATAGTAGCATCTAATGCTCCTTTGAATTTATGTGGTATCAGTTGTAATGTTTCCTTTTTCATCTGTGATTTCAATAATTTGTGTCTTCTCTCTTTTTGTTGTCAGTCTGGCTAAAGGTTTATCAATCTTTTTATGTTTCAAAAAAACAACTTTTTATCTCACTGATCTTTGGTATTATTATTTTTATTTCAATTTCATTTATTTCCGCTCTACTATTTATTACTTCTTTTCTTCTACTAACTTTGGGTTCAGTTTGCTCTCGTTTTTCTAGTCCCTTAAGATGCATTGTTAGGTTGTTTATTTGAAGTTTTTCTTTTTTTGATGTAGGCACTTATAGCTATAAACTTCCCTCTTTATTATTAATATTATTATTATTATTTGCTCTTGCCCAAAAGTTTTGGCATATTCTGTTTCCCTTATCATTTGTTTCAAGGAATTTTTCAATTTCCTTCCTCATCTCTTCATTGATTTACTAGACATTCAGGAGCATATTGTTTAATTTCTATGTATTTGTAGAGTTTCCAGAATTCTTCTTGTTATCAATCTATGGTTGTATTCTATTGTGGCCAGAGAAAATGTCTCAGTTTTTTGAAAGGTCGTGAGACTTGCTTTGTGGCCTCACATATCATCAATTCTTTAGAATGATCCATTTGCTGAAAACAAGAATGTGTATTCTGAAGTTGTTGAATGAAATGTTCTGTAAATATCTATGAGGTTCATTTGTTCTATAGTGCAGATTAAGTCCAATGTTTCTTTGTTGATTTTCTGTTTGGAAGATCTGATCAATGATGAAAGTGGGATGTTGAAGTCTCCAACTATTACTGTTTTGGGGTCTATCTCTCTCTTTAGCTCTAACAAGATTTGCTTTATGTATCTGGGTACCCCAGTGTTGGGTGCATAAATATTTAAAATTGTTATATCCTCTTGCTGAATTGGCCCCTTTATCATAAAATGAACTTCTTTGTCTTTTTTTTACAGCTTTTGTCTTGAATTCTATTTTGTCTGATAGAAGTGTATCTACTCCTGCTCTTTCTTGATTTCCATCAGCATGGAATATCTTTTTTTATCCCTTTATTTTCAAACTGTTTGAGTCTCTATTGGTGAAGTGTGTTTCTTGTAAATAACAGTTTGTTGGGTCTTGTCTTTATACAATACATTTAACCTATTTATGTATTTTGATTGGAGTGTTTATTCCATTAACATTCAATGTGACTATTGATTAAGTAAAAACTTACTCCTGCCATTTTGTTATTTGTTTTTTGCTTGGGTTTTGATCTCTTCCTTCTTTCGTTCCTTCTTGTCTTTTTTAGTGAAGATAATTTTCTCTTGTGATATGTTTTAATTTGTTGTTTTTAATTTTTTCTGTATCCATTGTATGTTTTTCAATTTGGAGTTAGCATGAGGCTTGCAACTATTACTCTATAACCCATTACTTTAAACTGATGACAACGTAACACTGATTGCATTAAAAAACTAACAAGCAAGCAAAAAGAAAACTAATCAAAACTCTACATTTTAATTTTATCCTCTTGCTTTTAAACTTTTGGTCTTTTCTATTTATATCTTAATGTACCGTGTCTTGAAAGTTGTAGTTTTTTGTCATTTCATTTTTTAATCTTTCTATTGAAGATGTCAGTAGTCTACATACAAAAATTGGTGTTATAATATTCTGTTTTTCTGTGTACTTACAATTACCAGTGAGTTTTGCACCTTCACTTGATTTCTTATTGCTCATTAATATTCTTTTCTTTCAGTTTGAAGAGCTCCCTTTAGGATTTCTTGTAGGATAGGTAGGGTGTTGATGAAATCTCTCAACTTTTGTTTGTCTGGGAAAGTCTTTATTTCCCCTTCATGTTTGGAGGATATTTCTGCCAGATGTACTGTTCTAGAGTAAAGTTTTATTTTTTGCCTTCAGCACTTTAAATATGTCATGCAAATCTCACCTGGCCTATAAAATTTCCACTAAAACGTCTGCTGCCAGGTGTATTAGAGTTCCATTTTAAGTTATTTGTTTGTTTTTTTCTTGGTGCTTTAGACTCCTTTTTTATCCTTGACCTTTAGGAGTTTGATTATTAAATGCCTTGAGTTAATCTTCTTTGGGTTAAATCTTCTTGGTGTTCTGTAACCTTCTTGTACTCAAATATTGGTGTTCTATAACCTTCTTGTATCAAATATTTTTCTCTATGTTAGTGAAATTCTCTGTTATTACCCTTTTAAATAAATGTTCTACCTCCTCTTAGAAACCAATAATTCTTATATTTTCTCTTTTAAGGCTATTTTCTAGATCATGTAGGCATGATTCATTGTTTTTTATTCTTTTTTCATTTGTCTCCTCTGACTGTGTATTTTCAAATAGCCTGTCTTGAAGCTCACTGATATTTTCTTCTGCTTGATCTATGTTGCTATTGAAATACTCTGATGTATTCTTCAGCAGGTCACTTCCATTTTTCCGCTCCAAAATTTCTACCTGATTTTTAAAAAAATTATTTAAATTTCTTTGTTAAATTTATCTGTGAAAATTCTGAATCCCTTCTTTATGTTACCTTGAATTTATTTGAGTTTGATCAAAACACCTTGTATTAGTTAATTTTCACACCAATATAAATAACTACCTAAGACTGGGTAATTTATAAAGAAAAGAGATTTCGTTGACTCAGAATTTCTCAGGCTGTACAAGAAGCATGGCTGTGGAGGCCTCTGGAAACTTACAATCATGGTGGAAAGTGAAGGGAAAAATGGCACATTCTACATGGCCTGCAGGAGGAATAGAGAGATAAAGGAGAAGGGACACACAGTTCCAAACAACAAGATCTCATGAGAACTCTATCATGGGAACAGAAAGAGGGAAGTCTGCATCCATGATTCAATCACCTCTAGCAGGCCCTCATCCAACACTGGGAATGACATTTCAACATGAGATTTGGGTGGGGACACAGAGCCAAATCATGTCACAGCTATTTTGAATTATCTGTGTGTAAGGTCACATATCTTTGTCTCTCCAGAATTTGTTTCTGATTTCTTATTTAGTTTGTTTGGTGAGGTCATGTTTTCCTGGATGGTCTTGATGCTTGTGATTGCTGGTTTCTGGCCATTGAAGAGTTCAGTATTTTGTTATAGTCTTTGTAGTGTAAACCCTTTTGTAACTGTCCTTCTTCAAAAGGCTTTCCAGGTATTCAAAAAACTTGGGTGTTGTAATCTAAGTTTTTGTTCTCTGAAGTTTTATCTGCATTAGTGGGCACTCCAAGTCTAGTAATGCTGTAGTTCTTACTAATTGGCAGAGGTATCACCTTGTTGATCTTGGATAAAATCTGGAAAAATTCTCTGGATTACCAGGAAGAAACTCTTGCAGGCTTCCTTTACTTCCTCCCAAACAAACCAAGTCTCTTTCTTTGCTGAGCTCCAGAGCTGCGGGAGGGGTGACACATCACTACTGTGGCCACCACCACTGGATTTGCTGGGTCAGACCTGATGTCTAACCCATGTCCTATGGTGAGTACTGCGTGAGTACTGCTGCTGATTTTCAGGGATCAAGGGCTCTTCAGTCTTCAGATGTTAGTAAATCCTGCAGGATTGTGTCCTTCCTTTCAAGGGAGCAAGTGTCCAGAAATGTCATCCAGGAGCCACTGCCTGGAGTGGGGGCCTTATGACTCTGTCCTGTGCCCTCTCCTACCATGGCTGAGTTGGTATCCAATTTGTAAGACAAAGTCCTCTTTACTCTTCCTTCTGGATCTCCTTAAGCTGAAGAAATGGGTCTCTTTGGAGCTGTGAATCATGCTACCTGAAGTTGAGAAATGGTAATGCATGCACTCCCTTAACTTCCTCTGCTGGTGTCTCATTAAGGCAGGTGTCCATGAAGTCCACTGGTTCCAAGCACGGCACAGCACTAGTGCTTGCACAGGAGTTGCAGTCAGTGGCCTAGACAGGCTTTTAAGTTCGTTTAGAACTCCAGAGCACTTTAGCCTGTGGTGGTGAGGCTTAAAAAAACTCTAGTTCTGACTGATGAGATGGGTTATTTCCCTCTGGCTAGTGCTGATCTAAATGCTTCCTTCACGGGCATTGACTGAGTTCCACCCAGTGTTTGCAGCACTGAGTTCTAATGCAAGGTCCCACAGTTGCTGCACTTTCTTCCCTATGTGCACACATTCCCTCTGTGTGCAACACAGCTGCTGCCAGGGAGTGGGTGGGGGTAGCATTGGCAATTCAAGACTGTCTTTCCTACCCTCTTCAGGGGCTCTTGCAGTGATATGAAGTTAAAACTAGGTACTGCAATCACTTGTCAAATTTTTGGTTCTTGTGAAGATGCTTTGTTAATGTAGAATATTAATAGCTGTTAAATTTGGTATTCCTGTAGGGAGGATGATCAGAAGTGTCTTCTATTCAGTCATTTTGGTCTGTTTCCCATTTTATATAACATTTTATCAAAATAAACTTCAGTAGGAAAGAGTCCCTTGAACATGCTACACATTAAGAACAATGGTGTTCATATCTTGTTTGACAAAATTCCACTTCAGCAGCTATGACAAAATACAGGTGTCAGAATTACTATGAATTTTAGTGTTGCAAATAAGATATTCTTAGTCTACATTTTGAAAAATAATCAATATTATTATAGCATATTACATTAGAATAGTGATAGATTAGAAAATATATTATTCTGTATAATATCTAATACATTAATTCTTTGCCACTCCTTTGGAATAAATTTCTTCCCAAGCAGTATTACTCATTATGTCAGTATCAGTCATTTGTGCTGCTTAGTATTCTGTAGTGAGCTAGGAAGATCCTTCAATGAGGTTAACTTTCCCTTAAGATTATAAATTTCATTAGAAACCAACAGCAATTAAACTATGTCTGAAAGAAGTTAGTGACATCTGTATTGAAATAATGGGTCTAGTAAGATATCTCCATTAACGTACCATGGTTAGGCAGAGATAAGGATGATGAGAAAACAAGAACTATATTTTGGTCATTTCCTTCCACACATACACATCCAATTCTATACATACTTTGATTCTGTAATATATAGAAATAAAATATCTTTTTACATTTCTGATTCAATCAAGCACATGTTTTTACTATAGGGCATTTTGTGTGTGTGTGTGTGTGTGAGTGAATGTATTATTAGTTTTTCCAATATTCTAACTCTGAGGACATGATAGTTTATTTCATTACAAAGGGAGTTATTTATTTATATTATTATATATATTACTTATATCTACTCTCAGATGATATCAGAGAGAATTTAAAATACTTATAAAATCTCCACATTTTATGTGATATGTTGCTAAGTAATTAATAAAAGAGTCCAGATTATTGGTGCCGATGACTGAATGCACACATGCATTTTGGAAACAAGTGAAATGTAGACAGAGCTTATCTTTAAAAGTAAATAAATAAATAACTACTTAAAATCATTCTGCAGTATTCTAGTCAGGATATTAAAATGAAGTCAGTTTCGTTTGTGGGTGATGTATCATACACTTGTGCTTTAGAATACTTGGGTCCTGTGAAGCTTGAGTTTAAACAATTCTATTTTGAATCCTCTAGCCAGTAACTAATGTCAAATTCCTAAGTCACCTTAATAATAGAGCAAAGGAGAGTGACCATCCTAGGCTCTTTATATGGTGACAGCCTGGAACTGTGTGTTGGTGAGGAAGAAATGGCTTGGTCAAATCACACTGAGCAACTTTAGAGGCAAAGGTAGATATACAGCTTTAAGGCTTACACTATTTGGGAAGCTTTTTTAAAGAAAAAGAATACCCAACTGAAACTACAATATTACATGTAAAATCAAATATTCATTTTGAATGAGAAAAAGTCACAATAAATTAAACAAATTTTAATAAATACCACAAACATTATTAAAAATCCAGAAAAATAACCTATATTTGTATCTGTCATATCTTTATTGCAATTTTTCCTACAGTTTTTAGTGCATACTCTGGTTGCCTCTTTATTTGAAAACAAAATTGCAATATCATTTTCAATTAAAGAACCTAAGTATTATGAGTCTTGGAGTTCGATTTTAAAAGCATATAAATATAATTCAGTTTTTCCCTAGCTGCTTGATTAAAAATTATATTTTATTATTAATATTTGGACTACATAAGAAATCCACTTTCCACATATTCAAATTATGTGTGTGGTTTTGTTTGGGCCCTAAATATACAGAAATTTGGATTCCATATTGCTTGATTACTATCATGAAAGAGAAAAGTATGGTCTTTTTATAATAATATATACTTTATTTTGGGAATATTTCTGACAGGAGAGAATATCCACTTTCACAAGGTGCTAAAGATAAAATCCCCTCCTTATTTTATATGCCTGATAGTTGGAATAATTTTTACAGACTCCACATATGCTCATGATTCTACTGATGAGAAAAGACAATTTTAAAAACAGGACAGAAAACATTTATATTTGAGGAAATAAACCAATCACAGAGGACAAAACAGTGATCCTGACAACCACAATGGGAGAGTTTCAACATAACTAACCTATCACCAGGTAGCAAACTCAAACCCTGGACGGTGGGGTCGTGTGAGGGACTCATCATCAACCTCATAAGGCTGCCAGGCTAGGAATTCAGCAGTGGCAATAGCTGGATCAGTCTTGGTGAAGAGACGGTTCCATTGATGAGACCACACATCACCTTCATCTCTAATGGATACTGTGTAAACAGTTCCATACATTGTCTGTTGGCTGGGTGATGGCACATATCATATCCAAAAGGACAGCACCCAAACTTAAGGACTTGCATGCCAGCTGGTACCATAATGAGTCCTCAACTGCTTGGTTTTTCTGGGTGATAGGATACATGAAACATCAGGAAATAGTGAGTAGAGCTCATTGTTTCACTTTCTAGGCATTAAAGATATCCCAGTTGGATGTGATATTAAATGTGATATCACAACAATGAAGAGTGTTTTCTGTAAGTCTACAAATGGTTACTGGATAGAAACCCTGCAGAGAGGAAAGACATTTCCTTAATCCAGGATAGCTGCATACCATGAGCCAGATGCTCTGCTAATTTTCTCTAACAAAGATACCACATTCAGAGCTATACCTGTGATTAGCATTACCTCTGATTAAGTTGTCAGTAATTCACTGCCATTCTTCCAGAACCTATCTGGTCTCCGCATCAGCCAAATGGGCAAGTTAAATGATAAAAACTCTCCCCAGAGATGTTCAGGTCTTAGATGGTAGCACTAATCTCTTTAATACACCAAGGGACATGGTGTTGTTTTTGACGTACTGCTTTGGGTTAGACAGGAGTTTGACTGGAGGAACTTTCACTTGATCCTTCATGTTGTGATAGCCCTCATGCCGTGAATCAGGGAACCAACCTAAAGCTTCTGTCTTTTACCAATTACAGTAGTACCCCCGACAAACCCCTTAGTGTGGAAGATACCTTCCAAGGCCCACACTGGATACCTGAAACCTTGGATAGTTTCAAACCCCATAAAGAGTCATGTTCCACATGACAGTATTTTGGTTAATAATGGACCACATATATGACGGTAGTCCAATAAGATTGTAACGGTCAGCTCCATTGCAAATTTCCTATCTCCTGGTATTTGCTATGCTATACTTTTTATTGCTACTTTAGAGTGTATTCCTTCTTCTTATTAAAGACATAGGTTAACTGTAAAACAACCTCAGGCAGGTCCTTCACGACTGTTCCTCTGGAAGGCATTGTTATCATAGGAAATGGCAGTCCATGAGTGCTATTGCCCCCGAGGACCTTCCAATGGGACAAGATGTGGAGGTGGAAGGCAGTGATAATGATCCTGACCCTGCGTAGGCTTAGGCTAATATGCGTACTTGAGTCTCAGTTTTTAACAACAAAAACAAAAAAACTAAATACAGAAAAAAATTATAGAAAAAGCATATAGAGAAGAAAATGTTGTTTTACAGTTGTACAATGTGCTTGTGTTTTAAGCTAAATATTATTACAAGAGTCAAAAGTTAAAAAATTAAATAGTATATAAAGTAAAAAACATTGCAGTAACTAAGGTTGATTTGTTATTGAAGAAAATGTTTTTATAAATTTAATGTAGATTAAGTGTACAGTGTTTATAAAGTCTACATTAGTGTACAATAATGTCCTAGGGCTTCACATTCACTCACCACTCTCTCACTTGCTCACCCAGAGAAACTTCCAGTCCTGAAACTCCACTTATAGTGCCCTATACAGGGGTACCATTTATATATACATAGATAGATTTTTTTCAGACAGGATCTCACTCTGTCACCCAGGCAGATGATCACTCTGTTATTGTGTGGTGGCATGATCTCGGCTCACTGCAACCTCTGCCTCCTGGGTTCAAAGGATTCTTGTGCCTCAGCTCCGAAGTAGCCAGGATTACAGGTGGGCGCCACCACACCTGGCTCATTTTAAAAATTTTTGTATCTTTAGTAGAGACAGGGTTTCACCGTGTTGGCCAGACTGGTCTTGAACTCCTGACCTCAAATGATCTGCCTGCTTTGGCCTCTCAACGTGCTGGAATTACAGTGTGAGCCACATGCCCAGCCTCCATTTTTTTTTTATTTCGTACTGTATTTTTACTGTACCTGATCTATGTTTAGAAAAGCATATGTCCATTCAAAAACTTGTACATGAATGTTCATATCAGTTTAAATTGTAACAGGTACAAACTGGAATCAATCCAAATGTTCATCAACAGGTGAATGAATAAACAAATTATGGCACATTTATATAGTGGAATTCTATTTAGCATTGAACTATTGATAGAAGCAACAACATGTATGATTCTTAAAATTATTATGCTGAGTGAAATAAACTATACACAAAAAGGTATGTACTGTATGATTCCACTTATAGAAATTTCTAGAAAATGCAAATAAATGTATATTAAAGAAAGCAAATCAGTGGTTGCCTAAGGATTAAGGAGGAGGGGCAGGAAGGAGGGCTTATGAAGAGATACGTGGTAACTTTAAAATATGATGCATGTTTTCATTATCTTGATTATAGTGATGGTTTTATAGGTATATACATTTGTCAAAATATTACACTGTGCATTTTAAATATGTATACTTTATGTATAATAACTATACTTCAATAAACGTATTAGAAACATTTTTGTCTTTTGTTATTATTATTTTTCTTTTTCAACTTTTATTTTACATTCAGGGGGTATATGTACAAGTTTGTTTCCTGGATATATTGCATGATGCTGACTCCAAACCTTGGAGTTTATTCTCAGTATCCATCACCCAGGTACTGAGAATAAAAAGAAATATTTTAAAAATACTAAATTTAAACCCAGATTTTTGAATCACTACATCAGAAAATGTTAAAATTAAGATTTTAATATTAATGAGCCTTCAGAAAGGGTTTACAGCTTCTCAGCTAGTTTTCACTCCTTGGTTCACAAGCTTTAAATGTCTCAAATAAAGTGGAGACCACGTTTTACAACCAGTCCCAAGCCTTCTCTAAAAAGACTTATGGCCATTAACTAGAACAGCGGTAAAATGGGAACAGGAAAATGTCCAGGGCTCCCAGGAATTATTAGATACTGACTGAATAGACATTGCTACTTGGAGACTCATAATGACACATCAGTCTACTTATCAGAGTGGAGGTTTATGAAGGACAAGACCTAATTAAATAGATTGACCTTGGCCAAATCTATCTCACAGTTGGTCCAATAGATTGAGACCTTTTCTATAACTATTCTGCAGAACCAGAATGATTAGGACATAAATACACAGTGGATCCCTCTTATTGTGGTTTTGCCTTCTGTGGCTTCAGTTACCCACAGTTGACCATGGTCCAAAAATAGGTGACTGCTCTATAATAAGATAATTGTGTGTGTGTGTGTGTGTGTGTGTGTGTGTGTGTGTGTGACAGAGAGAGAGAGAGAGAGAGAGAAAGAGCAAGCGATGGAGACATTACATTTAAATAGTTTTTATTACCATGTATTATTATGATTGTTTCACTTTATTATTATTTTTTATTACTAATCTCTTACTGTACCTAAATTATGAATTAATTTTACCATAGGTGTTTATTTGCCATTCATTTATTTTATTTGGTAAACTGTCTATTCAAACCTTTTTCCCATTTTTTGTATAAGTTGTTAATTTTCTTATTTGTTCCAAGAGTTATTTATATATTTTAGATAAAATTTCTTTATCATATGCAATTTGCAAGCATTTTACTCCAGTCTATTCCTTGTTTATTCTCTCTCTCTCTCTTTCTCTCTCTCTCGACAGAGTCTTGCTCTGTCACCCAGGCTGGAGTGCAATATCACGATCTTGGCTCACTGCAACCTCCACCTCCCAGGTTCAAGCGATTCTCCTGCCTTTTTCCCTTTTTCAGAATAAGCCAATTTTAGCTTTTATCTATTTTACCTATTGTTTTCCATTTTTAAAAACTGATTTCTGCTCAAGTCTTTATTATTTCTTTTCTTTTGCTTTGGGTTTAATTTGACCTTTTAGTTTCTTAAAGCAGAAAGTGAATTCATTTATTTGATTATTGTTCTTTTTAAGTATAAGTGTTTAGTGCTATAACGTTTTCCCTTATTATTGGTTGCAATCAAGATTTCTCGGTAGAGGTACCATTGACATTTTGGGACCAGATACTGCTTTATTATGAGGAGCTATCCTGTGCATTGTAGGAGGTTTAGCAGAATCCCTGATTCCTTCCTACTAGATGCCAGTAGCATCTCTCCTATTCCCCACCATTGTAACAATCAAAAATATCTACAGACATTATTAAATGTCCCCTGAGGAAGAGGGGGCAAAATTACCCAAACTGAGAATCATTGATTTAGGAACATCTCATGAATGTTGGTATATTGTGTTTTCATTTACGTTTAGCTCAAAATACTTTATAATTCTCCCCTTTGATTTATTTCTTGATCCATGGGCTTAGTTTACAAATATTTGGGTATTTTTCCAGAGATCTTCCTGTTCTGTTATTAGTTTCTGATTTAAGTCACTGTTCTCAGAGAACGTACTTCTTACGACCTAAATCTTTTTAACTTTATCAAAGGTTAGGCCCAAAACATGGTCGATTGTAGTAAATATTCCTTGTGCACTTGAAAATAATGTGTATTCTGTTGCTGTTGGGTGAAATATCATCTAGATGTCAAATAGGTCAAGTTGGTTGATAATGTTGTTCAAGTCTTCTATATACTTACTTTTATTTTCTATACTTCTATTATCTATTGAGAAAGTGGTGTTGAAATCTCAAACAATAATTATGGATATGTCTATTTCTCCTTACAGTTCTATCAATTTTTTCTTTATGTATACAAAAGCTCTGTTATTAGGGGTACAAGAACTTAGGACTGTTATGTTCTCTGGATAGACTGAGCTTGTTATAATTGTGAAATGACTCTATGTTAATATTCTTTGCTCTGAAATATATTCTGCTTGATACTAACATAGCCATGCCCATCTCTTTGGATTAATGTAGGCATGGTATATCTTTTTCTATCCTTTTACTTTCATTTATTTATTTTTTAGTCAGAGTCTTGCTCTGTCTCTAGGCTGGAGTGCAGCTGCGCGATCTCTGCTCACTGCAACCTCCACCTCCTGGGTTCAAGCGATTCTTCCGCCTCAGCCTCCCAAGTAGCTGGGACCACAGGCGCGTGCCACCAAGCCCGGCTAATTTTTTTGCATTTTTAGTAGAGACGGGGTTTCACCGTGTTGGCCAGGATGGTCTTGATCTCTTGACCTCGTGATCTGCCCGCCTCGGCCTCCCAAAGTGCTGGGATTACAGGCGTGAGCCACTGCGCCCGGCCTATCCTTTTACTTTTAACCTACGCTGTCTTTATTTTTGAAGTGTTTCTCACGTAAACATATAGAGAGGTTTGTCTTTTTTATCAAATCTGTCAATCTTAACATTTTAAAAGGGTATTTACATAAATTCAATTTAATAAGATTATTAATATGGTTGGGTTTAAATGCATGATCTTATTTTATCTTAGTTTTATTTGTTTTTTGTTTCCATTTTATCCCTTTCTTATCTTCCTTTGGATAAATCATAAATTTTTATAATTCAACTTTATCTACTTTTTGACTTATTAGTTATAATTCTTTTTGCATTACTTTTTGTTTTAAGGTTTATAGTACACATCTTTATTTTATCACAGTCTTTTTTTTTCTGGTAATATCATACTACTTTATGTATAGTATAAGAAACATAGTAGTAGTATACTTTCATTTTTCCTCTTCCATCCTTGTGCTGTTACTATTACACATTTTATTTGTACGTATTTTATCACCAGTACATTGTAATTATTTTTGTTTAAATGATCTATTACTCTTTAAGGAAATTTAAAGAACAAGGAAACAGTCTTACAGATTTCCCTGCATAGGCATCATTTCCTGTGCTCTTCGTATATTTGTGTATACCCACACTTTCTTCTACTATAATTTTAATTCTTCCTGACGGACTTTCTTGAACATTTATTAAAGTTCAAGTAGTTGTAAATAAAGTTTTAAAATTTTTATATGTTGAAATGTCTTTATTTTGTCTTCATTTTCAAAAATATATATTATCTGGTTATAAAATCTGGCTGGCAATCGTTTTCTTTTAGTACTTTAAAGATTTCGCTCCATTCATTTCTCACTTGATTGTTTCTAATCAGAAATCTACCATTATGCTTATTATTTCTGTTCTTTTGTACCTAATATGTCTCATTTCTCAGGCTGTTTTTAGAATTTTCTCTTTATCACTGGTTTTGACCAGTTTGCATACAATGTATTTTGGTGTAATATTCTTCATATCTCTCAACATATACTTAGCATTTATTGAGATTATTGGATCTGTGCATTTATTTTATATATTTCTTCAGATTTGGAAAAAAACTTGTCTATATTTCATCTTATATTTCTTCTCCTCCCTCCCAACTCCTTTGAGGACTCCAATTACATGAATATTAGGCTGCTTGAAATTGTCCCACAGGTCAGTGATGATTTTTCCTTTTTCTATTCTGTTTCATTTCAGGAAGTTTCTATCACTATGTCTTTACATTCAGCAATGTTTTTTCAGCAATCTCTAATCTGCTGTTTCCCCTATCTAGTTTATTTTTCATTATTGTTTCCATTTCCAAAGGCTTTATTTGGGTCCTTTAAATAAAAGTATCTTCTATGCTTCTACTTAACTTTTCAACATATGGAACACAGTTATAATAACTGTTACATGTTGTTGTCTGCTAACGAAAATTTCTGACAGTTCTGGGTCAGCTTCAATTAATTTATCTTTGTCTTCTTCATGGATTGCGACCTCCTTCTTTATGTGTTGAGTAATTTTTGAATGGGCATCCAAAATTATAAATTTTACATTGTTGGGTGCTGTATATTTTGTGTTTGGACATATATTCTTGAATTTAGGTCTGTGATACAGTAAAGTTAGTGTTAAACAGTTTATCCCATTGAGACAGTTTTTGATTTGGCAGGTGGAACCTGAGCACACTAATTATTCACCTTCCTGAGGCAATGCTTTTTATGAGTACTCTAACCACTGGACTGGTATTTACGAAGTTTTCCAGTCTGGCTGGTAGAAAAGAGCCCTGTTCTCAGTCCTGCATGAGCATTGGCTGTTGTTCTCTCTAATCCTTTCAGCTGGTTCTTCCCCGGAACTGGGTAGCTTGCTCACATACATGCATTAATAAGCATTCTGCTTATCACTTGAGGATGTATCCTCGGCAGATCTTTGGGGTTCTCTCACTTTGTATCTTTCTCTTTTCTGCTAGTCTGCTTTGCAAAATCTAGCTATCTTGGATTTTACAGACTTTCATTTTATTCCTTCAATTCAGGGAGTTCACCTGACTTCATCTATGTTTCCCCTACTTGAGCTGCTGTCTGGAAATTCTCTGAAGGGAGTAAGCTAGAACCAACTTAGGCTTGTCTTATTTGTTTCCCATTTGTCATGGATCACTGTTTTTTGTTGCCCGATGTCCAATGTCATAAAAAAAAACTTGGTTTGATTTATTGACTCTAGTTTTTTTCCCCCATTTCAAGTTAGAATGGGAAATCTGGTTTCCATTAGTCCATTTTTGGAAGAAATGGAAGTTTCTAATTTCAGTTCATTTTAGAAATTGATTGAAATTGCTATCATATTTTTAAAAATATCCTCAAATATGTAGGGAGCTAAAGTACAGAGTTGTCTATGATTATTATATTATGGTAATGATTTTTATATTCCACCCATCAATTACACAAAGATTTTTTTAAAGTTCAGGTATTGTATTTCTATTTTCCCTGATGTTATCATTGTTCTTGAAAATAAGTAGAAATATGTTGCATTTCTATTTCTAAAAATATGATTTAAAATCCATCAAAACTATTTGGGATATTTTTGATATAGGTTAAATAATAAATTTATAGCCATATTTTTAAGCATGCAGATAGGAGAGTTTTCATAAGCAACATATAATTTTCAGCAGCAAAATCATAGCGACGCAAACATTCGCTGATAGCAGTTCTCAAATGTATTTTGCATGACAAGTTCCTTTAAAGAACACATAGGTTCTCACTCTTTGGTTAAAACAAAACAAAACAAAACACCTTTACCTTGAAGGAGTAGATTATGTTGATTTTGAGAAATGCATCTTCTGGGTGCTGCATTACTGAGAATCACTAGTTCTCCTGAACAGATCAGCAGATTGGCCTTAATGTGGCTTGAGACATCACTGGGAAACAATTGTAAAGGTTTGTCTGCATTCTCTGGATGCTCAGATCCCAAATGTCTCACTAATTGTGACAGCTCCACATTATCATTTGCAAGCATTTCAAGGCAGCAAACATACCTAGTGTGAGATCCAAACAGCCTGGACAATTTCAAATCATTTTGGCTTACTTCTTGTCTTATCTAATTACATCTTCCTTGTTTTCAACCTTTTGATGTGCTTGGTAAAGAGATCAAACTAGAAATGGAAGTTTCTGCCAATTGTTCTTTGTCTGTGAATTATTGGTATTATGTTTAGTCCATGCTTTTTGCAAGACGGCATGAAGTCTACGGCGTGAGGCCAGCATTGACCCCTCCTTTATACTTAGAACCTCTGCATGCCTCAGTGACGATATTTGACGCTTCCCTGACTTCCATATGAGTACATTAGGATACCAGTATGAATCCATATTGTGATGTGTTAGAAAAGCCTAATTTCCTATTTTTTAAATTTAAAATATATAATTCCACCAATATACATTCCACCATGAAGAGAAGATTGGCTTGGCTTTAAAGTATAATTTTTCTTGTTGATATATACAGCTAAATTAGAGAGCTACAAGAAAGGACAGAATTAGACTCCTGAGGCTATAACTATTGGGTAATGGAAGGCAAACAGACCACTCAAGCAACTACCATCACAATAAGGAGCCTTTAAGAAGAAAATCTTCTGAGAATGAATGGACATATAGGGATTTTACTAAAACATTTACACTCACGTAACTACTGGAATATAGAACCAAATCTCTTGTAAAAGAAAACTCCTTGCCAGTTAGAGAATAAGATCAAGATGATGTACTTTCCTGCATCAGAGAAATCCTATACCCAGTACCAGGAAATTCTATGCACAAATACATTCATCGATACATTAATGGAGCTGAAGTTCTGCTGTCAGCGATCTTGTCATTCCATGAAGCATGCCCAGGTGTACAAAAACATCAAGAATTACATTTTAAAGAACAGGATTTAGTTTTGGAAAGAATTTTATGACTTAGTTAAGTAGTTTTTTTTAATTCCAAGCTTACACTCATTTCCCTGTTTTACAGCTGCTGTGTTTCCTTAGTGTCTAATTTTAAACTTGTCCTGTCAGGTTCAAAATGATTTTGGCAAGCCTTGCCACTGTGCAAAGCAATGAGTTTCGAATACAGTGGGCTTCAGGTTTCTACTTCCTCGATACTAGATTGTTCCCAAAAGAATGTATGAAAGATTAATGGATCAGAAAAGACATTATGCTGGAGATGAGAATCAAAATCCTGACCCTAAAGTATTTTGTTGACAGTTGGCTTTTTACCTTCCACATTGTGTGAAAGTCATGCGATCTAGCTCATTGCTGCAACTTGGAGGAAAAGGTGCAATGTCAAGCATCCCCATATGCCCCCAAACCTGACCTAATGGCCACCCATGCCTCTTCCTTTTCTGAGAGGAGTATCTGAGTTTCATGACGTCAGATAATCATCCTTGCAATAGGAGTTTCAAGTTTCTGGAGGCTCCTCTTTCCTTGCAAGTCATTGTCAATTTAATCATCAAATAAAATGTTTCTGTGTGACAGGAGCAGATTGGCAGATGATCCCAGAAAAATCTAAACACTGAAGATAAAATGCTAAAAGATTTTTGAATTATTTCTTTATTTAAAAAAAATTAATAGTTCTTTCCTCTTTTTACTCCATGTCTTGGCATCCTCCTTAGAACTATTGCAAGATCAGGGACTAAGAGAAAATTTAAAAGTATTTGTTAAATTTAGAAACATCAGCAAGAATTTATTCTACCTTCAATATGAGATAGCTCTGCAGTAGTACTATAAAGTAGCAACAAATTTTACAAACCAGGCTTTTCATTTTATGATGCTTTTAAAGATGTGGTTATGTGCATATAATTCATGGTGAAAGATGGAATAATTTTAAGTTGTACATAGATTAATGCCCTTATGTAAATATATATACATACATGCATTATTTCACTATGTAATTGATAAATCTCATCAGTGCCTCAAAATCATAGGTGCATAATTATTATGTTTTTTAAGGTAAAGCTAGTTTTTTGGAAAAGGAGTTAGTTTAAAAACTACTTGCAAGCAACTGTTAGGTAAATAGCTGTATAAGCAATATGCTAATATGGGAAAATAATGTAGGTGGTATATGGATAGCTGAGATTAGGGAAACTGCATCATATTGCTCTGGTGCATGTGTTTACTATAAGGTCTTTGCTGGCACGGATTTTACATGCTGTTTTAGGCCAAGGTTCTAAGAAGCAGAGCCTGAGGCACGGATTTTTGTACCGGTCAATTATTGAGGGGACAGTTTCAGGACAAATCTACAGGGGAGGAAAGAAAGTGAGACAGGGCAAGGTAAAAAGCTAGGCAAATCATGGCTTTAAGGGAATATTAGCCTCAGACTGATCCCCCAAGGAATTTTGGTGTTTAAATGCCACAAAAAGTTCGAGTTTCTTGTGGGTAAGGTGACTGAACTGTCACAATCTCACTTCTGTCTGCCGTAGGCCACAGGTCACTTGTGGGATTAGTACAATTTCCCAGTCATTTCCTGGTAAGGTGACAATCTGCTGGAACAGTCACAGCAACTGGATGATGAGTACACTGGCCTGGTAAGGGAATTTGGACAGGACACCAGGAGTATCTGCAATGCAATTTTAGGAGAAAAAAAAATACTCAAAACAATAGTAAACACCCCAAGTACACTGAGATCGCCAACTGGTAGCTGTTAATTCAGGAAGATTTTGGAGCCAACTAGCAACAAGGATATGTCATTTGTGGAAATTCCTGGCAGAAAAGGAAGCTCATCAATCCTCAGGGTCATCTTGACCCTCTCCATAATGGTTTCATGTTTTCTGTGCCAGCCTCCCTGGGCTTGATGCACCCATTGACATTTGCTGTGTAGTAACCTGCTGGAGGTAGGAGAATGGCCTTATCTGATGGGTACCTGCCCTGGGTATTCCACGGAGATGATCCTACCAACTTTATGCACTCTCAATTTCCATCAAGCCATCACAAAAAAATAAATATTTCCTCTTCCTTAGATAGTTTATCATACAGAGACAAAATGTTCATAATCAGTTAGTTGTGGCAGGCACTCAGAGGAGAGAAAGATTAGGTTTCAGTTTGCAGGAGGCATGGTTTCCAGCAATGGCTGGCCCACTATAGGGCATGCCAATTCATTGCAGTTGACCACATATTTCCGCCTAATATCTTGTGAACACAAACCGGATGCATCTGATTAAGTGCTCCCAGCTCTGGCTGTAATAAGTGGCTCACTGGCAGTGTGCCTCCTTCCAGCTATTCTGGGAGCTGGGCTTGGAGCTGCTGAGGTTTGGCATGCACACCTCAGAGGTTTCCTCAGCTGGGCCAGGTGCCTGGCAGCACTCCTCTTCATTATTTTATTCTGACTCCTTGTAGCTTCTCCCCTCCACCCTACTTTTCCCTCCAAGCCATGCCTGGCTCAGCAGACCTTGCCTTGCTTTGTTCCCCATGGATGCTACATATCTTCTTTTGGCCTGGATGCCTAATTTGGAGGAGTGCAGAGCCCCACGCCAGGATCAGCTGGAGCGCCACATGCAGTGAGCACGTTTATTAAATTTGGTCAATGACAGCCAGTTTGGGTGCCTGGCAAGCAAGCCTGTACAAAGTATTTCCTGTTGGAGATGATGATAGATAGTTTAGTGATTAACAATACAACCTCTAGAGCTAGACTCACTACATTTTGGCAATGTAACTTATTGGTTGTGTTACCTTCAACAATTTGCTGACTTTCCCATGACTCAGAATGATCATCTATAAAATGGAAGTAATAATTGTATCTCCTTCATAGGGTTGCTATGGGGATTAAATGAGTTATTGCATATAAATGACTATGAATAGGTCCTGGGACATAGAAAAATGGTGATGAAGTATTACCAACCTTTATTAACATTGTTTATATAGCTAATGTGATTTTTATTATTTTTGTGGCTCACTTGTTCTGAGCAACTGAAGGTCTCTAATATTGTAGCTGAATAATTCTCATTATAACTGTTACTATGTTCTGTCTTGTCAACAACAAAATTACACCACAGAGAAATTGATCTTGTCTCACATTAAAGTACTAATTTTATTCAGTAATTTTAAAAAATGAGTTTGACTTATTTCTAATGACTTGGAAAGATACACCAAATATATAAACAGGGAGCAACTGAATATCAGAAAACAATATGCATAATATGATGGTATGATCCCATTTCATGTTAAAAACATTTATACATGTAATTATGTATGCAGTTATAGTCACATAGACATTATAAAGTAGAGAAAATTATTAATCTTTATGATAACTGGCCCAGAAATTATTTTGAGGGAAAGGGTCATCTTTGTTGAAAAGAAGCTTTGAAATACCCTTGTACATTAGAAAAGTGCCTCAACCTGAGGGCTGAAGTTCATGGGGAAGGAGGCAGAGTCTCAGTATGATAAATGAGGGCAATGGGCAGGTTCAAGGCTCAGTGCAGTGTTAGGGAAGGTCCAAGAGAAGCAAATTCCTTACTGCTGGTGATGGTGAAGGAAGACTTGGAAAAGAATTGCCAAAGGGTGAAGAAGATTTCAGCAAATTCTACATCATTCCCTAATGCTCTGTGGAGTGAATTTCCTTTGTGTATATGCTACTGTCAGCTTCCAGGTTAGAAAGGGGAAGAGATGGGGTTTATCTGGAGACGGCCAGCATCTGAGTTACAGGTACATGTAGATGGACATGCATATATGAGGATATACACACGCATGCACATACACACACACACACATGCATACACAGACACACACACATGCATGCACATACACACACACATGCATACAGGCACTCATCAGCCAAAAACTAGGAGACCACATCCCAGACTGTTCTGCGGTTACATGAACAGGAGTATGGGATTGTACAGTGTAAGGAGGGTTCATAGTTTAAACTCTCTGTCTCTCTCTCTTTCTCTTTATCATGAGGAGCCTGTATATATGTTTATGTAAAAAGGCAAACAGTGTGTTTCCATGCCCCTTAGTGGAATGCAGCATGAGGCCTCTATCTATCTATCTCAGGATTTCTGAGCCCAGGAATCCACCACAGTTGCCTTTACTGCAGTTATGAGTGTTGAGGAGGAGCTGAAAATGTGTCTGTTTAGCTTTTCAGCATGGAGGGCCCTGCTCTGCCTATACTTTCTGCTAACTTTCTTAAATGATCTGACAGGGAAGAAGAGCAACTGACATTATATAATGAACAATTCTCTTCCAGGCATACTCCCTTATGTTTTCACCTTTATCATCCTTATTAGCTCTCTGAGTTAGTTATTGCAGGCTCCATTTTACAGATGAAGGAATCGAAGCTTAGAAAGATTTAGCTAATTGCTTAAGGTCATACAACGAGGCAGTCCTGAAATCGCTGATGAAACTCAAGTACTTTTTGTTGTTGTTTTTATTCCAGTCCCAGGGTCCTTCCACCACATGGGGTCCCAATCTTCTTACAAATAAATGTTCAACCCACAACTCTGCAGGAGGACCCCATTTCTGAGTTTTTATCTGATCTCATGGCCCCCTTTTACTCCTTGTTATTAATCCCTGCAGGACACACTCTTCGTTCTTCACATGGTTTTTAATTCTGCCAATTCCTTTTCCAATTGCTCTATAGTTTTGTTTTTTTGCTTTTGCTTTAGTCTAGTTATCATATGGAATTTTTCTTTTTCTCAGTCGTTTCAAGAAATGTTCTACTGGACTGGCTCTTTGAGGGTAGAACTTTTTTTCCATTCCTTGGGACCAGTTCACTACCTAATGAGACACAATTGTTCAATAAATATTGGATGGGGAATTTAATGAAAGAATGATTGAATGAATGAATTTGTTAGAGCTGTGTCACAGTCTACAGTTTTCTGACAGACTGTACCCTGATGGACACTTCTTTGTCCATCTTTCTTTAATTCAAAGTGAAAACATTTTCTTTTCCCCCACAACCTTTTCTTTTATTTCCACCATCAAAGTTTGCTTCCCTTCTTTTCTCCACACGTGGTCCTGTGGAACTCCCACAAGCTATGTGTCCACAGTAACAGCAATACTTGCTCCTTCTGAGAAAAGCTTAGCACAGGAAAATAGAGGTTCGCAGGCCTCATCCAGTGAGATGAGAGGCCCATTAAGAAAACTGGAACCTTTTCCATAGCTTTCATATTTTTTGATGCCAATTATGTGAATCGCTGACTCTCGATATTTTAAAACCATAAAGCATAAGTTCTTGAACCATATTCCCATGTTCGTATTTCATTTATGAGAGTATGAAGCCTCTTGAGAGGAGAGTGTCAAGCTTGAATCACTATCAACCGTTAATCCTGATGGAGAGAGGAGGCCTTTATCTGCAGGAATGTGCTGAAATCCTGCCATCTTGTGGGCAACTGAAATATGGCATTTGTTGGTTTTTTAAATTCTGACACTGAGTGAGGAACTGCGAGTTGCCAGGAATTCCTTGCTTTAGAATCAGTCTTCTTCACTGCACTGGGGAAATACTGACCTTCCTGCCAGCTCATCTCTTTGGGGCTTAACATCTCCTCTTCTGAAAAAAAAAAAGATTTCATTTTTTCCAAAAGTTCTTTCGTATTGTGGAAGGTTGGATTGTTGATCCATGCAGTAAAATCACTCTGCTGCTAGAACGGACGTGCTAGGTTTTCTTTAGAACCATATTGGATATTTTGATTTATTTGAATTTTAGGAAGCAAAACCAATCAATCAATACCTTACATGTGCTTCCTTCACTTTTCTCCCTTTGCTTGATTGCGCAGATTATCAATCATGATGCTAACAAGCTTTTAGTAGGCATGAAGGTAAACGAAAATAGGCTGGGTATGGTGGCTCACACCTGTAATCCTAGCACTTTGGGAGGCTGAGGCAGGTAGATCACTTGGGGTCAGCAGTTCAAGACCATCCTGGACAACATGGCAAAACCATGACTCTACTAAAAATACAAAAATTTGTTGGGTATAATCCCAGCTACTCAGAAGGCTGAAGTAGGAGAATTGCTTGAACCCAGAGAGGGAGGTTGAAGGGAGCCAAGATTACACTGCTGCACTCCAGCCTGTGTGACAGAGTGAGATCCTGTCAAAAAAAAAAAAAAAAAAAAAGGAAAATAAGTGATAAGATGGTGATTCTTCAATGAGACTGTGAAAGACCTATGTGAAATTCCACTAGGACGTCAGTAGATGTGGAAGCCAGGCTTAATGGAGATCTCACTAATTACTTTAATTACATTTATCTTAGTAATGCCCAAAGAAGGAGGAGGATTCTGAAAAGCCACGGCCACACACAGATCTTGCAAATGCAGGAAGTGACATCATGTGGGAACTACTGATTTTAGCTCCCTATACATTATACAGAGTATAGTAACCCTGTAAAAACAACAGATTTGGTACACATTTATCATAATTTGATTAGAAATTTTGGTGACTAACTCTGATGCCCTAAAAGGTAAGTTATTAATTTTTAAATATTGCAGTTGAATAAAAATGAGCTTTTTGTCCTGCTAATTTTTAAAGCAACCCTAAGCACAGTCGGAGGAATAAAAATCTTTCTAGATGTCTCAAATTATTAGCAGTTATTCATTCCTCTTTTCTATGCTAATAAAAAGCAAACTCCCAAGGGCAATCATAGAGACTATGAATTGTTCCAGGGAAACTCGTCGTCTTTTTTTGCCTGAGATTTATCGCAGTAACGACACTCAGAGGTTAAGTAAAATAGGATGTGGGTGAAATGCTTTCTGTGTGGAGGATCATTTTTAATGGTAAGGAGTAGAGTTGCTGGTACAGGTTGTACTTTGTAATAATGACTCATTCTTGTAAATCATAGTTCTGTAAACACTTGAGTTGATGTGAAACTTTTAACAAAGCAAGTTTTGTGAATTTAGAAGGTGTGTGCTTTTGTTAGTTCTGAAATGAAGTCCTGGGGTTCCTAGGTCGGGAGCCCTGGTGTGCTGATGCAGGTTCCTGGGCCACGGCCAGTCCTATCAGATCAGACCATCTGGAAACGTGGCCCTGGACTGCGTTTTTGACAGTCAGGTCAGGTGATTCTAGCACTCACCAATATTTGAAAACCATTGCTCTGGAATTCTCAACTTTGCATTTAAAAATGATGCCTATTTTGCACCCCCGTGAGGTTCTGAGTTAATTGATCTGGTGTGTGGCATAGGCATCTGGAATTTTAAAATTTCCCCAGGTGATCGTAATGTGTACCCAAGTTTAACAACCAGTACTCTAGGACAGGCATTGGCATTTCTTTTTTAAAAAAAATCAAAAGGACTAGATAATAGATTTTGCAGCTTTACAGGCTTTGCAGTCCCTGCAGTAACAATTCTGTTGTTGAAGCTTGAAAGCTTCCATAGACCACATGTAGACAAATGGGTGTGGACTGTGTTCCAACGTTACATTAATTACACTAACAGGCAATGGGCTGGATTTGGCCTGCAGGCTGGAGTGTGCTGACCACTGATCTCAGGTAAGGCAGGCAAACGCTTAAGACCCACCCCAGGCCTCCTGAATTGGACCACATATTTTGTAATAAGTGTGCGTTAAAGTTTGGGAAACATTGCTTTGGGAGATAGTATGGGATAGTAAGGATGCAGCAAGTACTTGTCATATCCTGTACCAGTCCCCTGGCAGATATTTTAGTAAGTCATGTTACTCTCCTGTAGCAATGTCTACAGATAATTTTAGAATCATTCTTAACACAACACTCCAGGCAATGTCAGTAAGGAACTATGCAATATGGGACATAGCAGCTAACGGTCCTATTTCCTCATCTACTAAATTAAGTAGTCTAGAAGATTTCCAAGTGCCTTTTCTTCCTAACGTTTTGTAATTCTGACCAAACACCGCCCAAATAATGGAAATAAACTAGTTAAAAAATAAATAGTTAAAAATTAAACTAATTGAAAACAAAAACCAGAAAATACTTTTTCTTACTCTAGAAATTGAGAAAAATATTCTAGTGCCAAATTAGCAGAGGGAATTTTACAAAATGCTTGGAAGAAAAGAAAAAAACTTTATCCGAAGAAATATAATTCCTGTCTCCTAGAAATATCACATAACTGTCAGGTAAGAAACCAAAGAAGATGTTAGAGAGTCATTTAAAAAAATCTATCAAAAGAGCACTGTTCGAATGGATCAAAGAGATAAGGAGAACGTGTCCACCAGTGAATACACATCTTCCCCAGGAACGAGGATGGGAATTTTTGAATACAAAAATTTAACTTAAAATTTTTTTTGCACAAATATGAAAATATTGATCTGCCTCTACATTAAAAGTTCACTGTTGTGAAGTTCAGTGATTTATGGTGCACACCCCGTTCTTCAGCTGTTTGGATTAGAAACTGGACTACACAACACCCTTTTCAGTTTTAGTTCAGTTATCCTAGGTCAAGGCTATGTGGTGACGCCAGGCAGGTTAAGGTTTGAGGAACCAATGTGTGGGCTCCCAAGTAAGTGCTCAATGACTGTGGAGATTTAGATGGGGCCTATCTTACAACTGCTCTGACTTTCACATAATAGGATATGAGAAATTAAAGAACGGTTTCATCAAAATGGACTGAATTGGACCCTCCCCACACCATTGTACCACTACTTTGAATTGGGTTAAATCACTCATCATCTCTGAGTTTCAGTTTCCTCACCTGTGAAACAATAACATGTCTGAGCTTCTTTGGGGGCATTCAAGGGGATAGAGAAGATACAGTGCTGAGTTCACATCAATAAATACTGGCTTCCTTCTTTGGCCTCCTTCTTTCGTTTTTCAGAGAAATGAAACTTTTTTTTTTCTGGTGCGTGCCTAGTGATAAATATATACTTTATACAAATTTTAAATTCAGCAATGGTGTAAACAGACCATAATGCCCACAAGTAACCAGCTTTAATAGATGAGCTGACTTAACGGGCACGACCTGAACAGTTTCATGTTTTTGTTCCGACTACTACCTTCGGGTTTGCTCTCTTAACTCTCTTCAACCCTTAATGTATCTTGGGTGATGCCACAGTTTTCCGGTCACTTTTAGGTCGTATAAGAATATCGTTACTAGTATTTTTTAGCTATTAAAATGCCTCGTCAAATCAAAATAGGACTTTAACGCCCTTTTAGTTCAAAGCTTTTCTCCTCTCAGCTCGGTCCTGACTCAGGGCCTGGGGACATGCAGCGGGGAAGGGATGTGATCAGGGCCACAACTAGCACAAAAGACATCTGAGGGTCTTTGGCTCCCAGTCCAAAGAGAAATAGCTGGGTTTCAGCAGCTGCTTGGGCCCCCTCACCAGACTCCTTCGTACAGGATCAATGCAGCTGAATGGGGTGGTGTTTATGGAAGATTTTTCTTTCTTTTTGTGCCAACTTTTTCACTTCTATTTCCCCAGATTTTCTTTTGCTTCTGTTTCCAGGCCGTCCAATAAGAGTTTTGTATTTCCCTGGACATGGTGATTGGTTTCGGGACTGGTCACATGACTCCATCAGGACCAATCAGAACTAATCCTGAGATTTTTATTAAGGCACCTTGTAAAGAGATACTTCTTTTTTTTTCTCCTGCTGTCATTGCTCAAAGGATGAAGCTATTGCCAATCACCTTGCTATCACAAAGAGATAGTTTTCCTGAAAATAAGATCAGTGCAAATAAGCAGAACTAAGAAAGGAAGAGAGTCTTAACAATATCATATTAATACTTGGATGCATACATGTAGAAGCTAAGCCCCTTATCCTTCCAGATAATATTAGGTCTGGTTAGCACAACTTTCATGGTAGAATTCACTACCAAGGACTGGTATTTTATACGGTAGATGTTTATGTAGATGAGTGTTATACATACTCATCTAATCCTGACAACCACTCTCTTAGGTGTGTATTAATATCTTCCATTCTATAGATGAGTAAATGGAGCAGTAAGGAGGACAAAAAAGTTTGTTCCAAGTCACATAGCTACATATATAGCAGTAAGTAGCAGAGCCATGATGAAAACAGAATTCTCAAGCTATGCTCCTGACCTGGACTTAACTTGGCTCTACAAATGTTGTGAGTGCATGCAGACACAGGACTTAGGAGAGAGATCAGAACTCAAGGCAGAGCTGAAGCACTGAGAAAGCTAAAGGCAAAGTCATTCTGGGATAACAGGCAAAGTAAGAAGTTGGCATTTTCCAGGTCTGTTGGAGAAGGCAAAACCTTATAAAAGTATTGATGAAAAAGTCTAGAAGCAATTAGCGTTTTACATACTGAGATTCTTTTACAAATTGTGATAAATGTTTTGGTATGGTACAAGAAAATGGTGTTGCAACACAGACTGGATCAGAACAGCATAGAAAATCTGGAGAAAGTGCAATAACACTTATAAAGCACAGGAAAAAACCCAAATGCAGATTTGCCAGTAACTGAGATATTTTGTCTGCTGTATTACATTTTTACTTGTTCCTGATTATATATATATATATATATATATATATATATATGTGTGTGTGTGTGTGTGTGTGTGTATGCACGCACATTTGTATAAAATATATATATGAAAAATATGCGTATATATATACAAATATGTGCACACACATATATAGAGAGGTTTTGAAATAAATTGCTCATATATACTATATATTGTATATGAACAATTTGTATATATAGACTAAAGAAATGACTATAACTTTTTTTTGAGACAGAGTCTTGCTCTGTCAACAAGCTGGAGTGTAGTGGTGCAATCTTGGTTCAATACAACCTCTGACTCTCTGGTTCAAGAGATTCTCCTGCCTCAGCCTCCAGAGTAGCTGGGATTACAGCCACACACCCATGCTCAGCTAATTTTTGTATTTTTAGTAGAGACAGGATTTCATCATGTTGGCCAAGAAGGTCTCCATTTCCTGACCTTGTGATCCACCCACCTCCGCTTCTCAAAGTGCTGGGATTACAGGCATGAGCCACCACGCCGGGCCCATAACTCTTATTCCATAATGGGGGTTTGGTATTTCGTCTTTCTCCATCTATTACTAACTGGATGTTAGAAAATCCCAAGCCAATGAACTTCTTCTGGTATTGCTATCAAAAGGCTGGATTGTTTATTCTTTGCCTGACTTTTGCAGCCTAATTCAAATACTTAATCTAAAAGATATTGAAAGCTAATGGAATGCAATTTTAACAGTTTCTGTCATTCTTTAGTAGAAGGGTTTAGGAATGAATTAATTTCCTACCACTGCCATAACATTACCACACATCTGGTGGCAATAAAACAACACAGATTTATTAACTTGCAGTTCTCTAGATTAGGCGTTTGGCATGGGTCTTACTGGGTGATATGGTGTAGATCTGTGTCCTCGTCAAAATCTCACGTTCAATTGCAATCCCCAGTGTTGGAGGTGGACCCTGGTAGAAGGTGATTGGATCACAGGAGCAGTTTCTCATGAATGGGTTAGCACCATCCCCTCCATGAACCTCCCTGAAACTCTCTTCCTCCTGCTCCAGCCATGTGAGATGTGCCTGCTTCCCCTTCGCCCTCCACCATCATTGTACGTTTCCTGAGACCTCCCCAGAAGTGGAGCAGATGCTGCTATGCTTCCTGTACAACCTGCAGAAACATGAGCCAATTAAATCTCTTGTTTTCATAAATTACCCAGTCTCAAGTATTTCTTTACAACAGTGCAAGAATGGACTAACACACTGGGCTAAAATCAAGGTGCCCTCAGGTCAGTGTTTCTTTCTGAGAGTTCTTAGGAAGAATCTGTTTTCTGGCCCTTTCTATCTTTTAGAGGCTGCCCTCTTCACTCCTGGCCCTCTTCCTCCATCTACAAAGCCAGGAAAGTCAGGCTGAGGTTCTTCTCATGCTACCACCTCTAGTGCTCTCTCCTGATGTTCTCTTCCACTTTTAAGGATCTTCATGATTACATTTGGCCCACCTTGATAAGCCAGGCTAAACTTTCTATTTTATAGTCAGCTGGTTAGCAACTATAATTTTATCAGCAACCTTAGCCTGTCTTTGCTATGTTATATAGCATATTCTCACGTTCTAGGGGTTAGAATGAGGAAACAAAACATCATAGGTGTTTTTACATTCTATATTTGCATGAGCTTCAAATACATGCAAATTATGCAGACCAGCTTCTTTATTGTGAATGTAATATTGTTTACATTTTTAAAAGACTAGTATATAAGATTCCTTAAAATGTACATTTGATATCAGGTCTCCTGGGATCAAATAAAATATTTCTATTATTTTTTATTCATTATTATTTCTATTATTCTATTATTATTACCTATCATTTCTACCTTAACTCATCCAGTATTAATTATCTTTTTTAAAAAATATAATTTCTTTGAATGAGTTGAACATTGTGATTTTTTAATGATATATTTATTTAACAATCTGATGTAATGTTTGTGGAAGGTGATGTTTGTATATGTAGGACTTGAATAATTTTTCTCACATGACACATAACATTTGATAAATTAGGAAATAGAATACAGTAGAAAAAATGACTACATAAATTTATTTTGTAAAAATCATAGACTTGACCATTTTCTTTTATAAACATCTAATTATTGTCATGCAAAAGAAGACAAATTCCATTATCTTTTCTCTTATTCTAGCTACAAAGTGTACATCAGTGTGACTTCCAGCATAAAACAGAGAAAGAAAATAATTGTTGACCAAATACACAAAGACAAAAGGAACTAAAGTCAATTTATTTGTACATTATGCTCAATATTCTGTTTTGCACATCTATCATCTATTTAATTCCATATGTATTCATTGGACACAAGGCAAGGATCTCTTTAGTAATGAGGCACTTTTGAGGAAACAGCTCCCAGGCTATAGAAGAGGTGGACATATATAAATGATGCTGATATGAACCAACTGTGATAACCAGCATATCAGAAGTGAAAATCTTACTAGTACAACAAGCTCCATGAAGGCAGAGGTTTTACTAAACCCAAAGCAAAGAAATATACTGAGTGTTATGAATAGAATGTGCTATGGGAATATAAACAAGAAAACACAACATTTCATAAGACAACAGGGGAAAAAGCCTTTAGACACCATGATTTTGGAAAGTTTCACACATTAAGAATTTAAGAAAAAAAATTGGTATTTGAAATGGGTTTCATGCTCCACCCTTGACTTCTAAATGTTATTATCCCCCTCTGACACTAGGTGGCACTACAGATGCAGGCATGGGCAGAAACATTTCTTTCAAAGATTTGTGCCTATTAATGATGGGATTCTTCTACTCCCAGTGCACTTTGCCTGGGGTAGCCAGACTAGAGGAAGACAAATACTGAAAGGAATAAAACGGGTGGAGATTTTGTTCAGGAACAGGAATTCTATCCAAAACTTGGATTTTAATCAATATTTATTTGATTAAAGGTATAATTTTTAAATTAAAAATTTTTAAGACTTTAAGTTTGAATTCTAAATCTTATTTTATGTTTACATTTAGTAATTTTGAAAAAACGCTTTTCTGAATTTCATATGTGAGTTTGAATTCTTTTTCAAACAATTAACACCGTCTTATATATTTAATAAGATAGGCTTGGGTATGTTAAACTACAATGACAACTTTAACATATCTGTATTATCTCAAATGTTTAATTGACTAAGATACACAGAGATTTTATTTGAAACACTCAAGTACAGATCTAACAACATCTTGCTAAGTACTGAAATTGTAAATCAAGTAAATCAGACTTACAAACATGTAGATCAAATTCTTCTAAGCATTTTCCAATGGCTTGAGGCCCAGACCACACACACAACACATCGTGATTCCCTCCCTACTTACTGGACTAAGTTGGAAACGATGCCATAGGCTGTTTCGTATAGTTACATTTTTATCGCCAATGAGCAGGGTTTTTCTAAAACTCAGTCTTTTCCTCTGAAATTAACTACTTAATTTTATATGTTGCAATGCTGTGCCTTTTCCCTAGGTAACCTGTCCATTAAATTCAAAAGGGATTTTTAGGTCCCCGTGCTTACAATTCTTTTTCTATAATAATTATGTTACCTCCTCATATAGGCCTAGCAAGTGCTGATGGAATTTAGAACTCCTTCCTTAGGTTGGTTACATCCCTTTTCACTTTCATTGTATATGTGCCTCACTCATGCACACTTTGTAGACATTTCATTAATACCAGCCTGTAACTTCCCTTTTCTTCTAGAGTAAGGGAAGCAACTTTGTCTCAAATGGACTTCCCAGCACTGGACACCAGAGTCAACGGGCACTGGTGTGAGCCTTTGATCAAAATGGTGCCAAACATCCAAGTCTCAGCAGCTGATCCTAAAATATAGTGACAGCCAACTGAACTCTTCCAGCTTTGAACTCATTTTTGCTTTCACATGTTGTCTGCCCATCATGACCAAAAGTATCAGACATTTTTATCTGATACCTGCAGCGTGAAAGACTATTAGAAATCATATTCACTCAACTATAATTCTACACAGAAGGAATCTGTGGTTTCTCTGCTGACCTGGTGGGCAGTGGTGGAGTTGGGACTAGAACTCTAGGATCATTTTTCTTCTCTGCAACTCCACTTGTATGAGATGTTGGTTTATCATAAGGACAACTTTTGTCTTATGTATTTATAGAATATTAGAGAGTCAGTTTGTCTACTCCATTTATTATATAAAAGAAGAATCAATTCCCCAAGAAGAATTAATTGACATAACTAGTGACCTTAGGGAATGACTTGATTTTGTGAGCTTTAATAATAGCTACTATTTATTGAAAAAGTATGGCTGGCCACGTTGGCTCATGCCTGTAATCCCAGCACTTTGAGAGACTGAGGTGGGAAAATCATGAGGTCAGGAGATCGAGATCATCCTGGCTAACATGGTGAAACCCCGTCTCTACTAAAAATACAAAAAAATAGCCTGGCGTGGTGGCCAGCACCTGTAGTCCCAAATACTTGGGAGGCTGGGGCAGGAGAATCACTTGAACCCAGGAGGCAGAGTTTCCAGTTAGCTGAGATGGTACCACTGCACTCTAGCCTAGATGACAAAGCAAGACTCCGTCTCAAAACAAAAAAAAAAGTACAATGTACTAGAAATGTAATTGCTGTTTTCCATATATAATAATAATATTGTAAAGAAGGTATTATTAACTAATTAACAGATTAAGTAGTTGAGACTAAAAAGTTAATCAACTGTTTTAAGGTAAGAGTAGAGACGTGGAGGCTGGGGTCAGTGCTTCCCACCTGTAATCCCAGCACTTTGGGAGGCCTAGGTGGGTGATAACCTGAGGTCAGGAGTTCAAGACCAGCCTGGCCAACATGGTGAAACCCCCTTTCTACTAAAAGTACAAAAATTAGGCCAGGTGTGATGATATGCAATGCCTATAACCAGCTACCTGGGAGGTCGAGGCAGGCAAATTGCTTGAACCCAGGAGGCAGAACCTGCAGTGAGCCGAGATGGAACCACTCCAGCCTGAGTGACAGAGCAAGACTCTTTATCAAATAATAATAATAATATTAAGATGAAAAATTTAACTAGTGTTATTTCTTCTGAACTAGGAAATGTCTCTATTATTATCATTTTTGTTTAGTTTTAGTTGGCTTTTTAAAAAATATAGGACTTATCAGGAGATCTAGTTTACTAGGAGTTTATTGCCAAATTGTTTCTGAAGTTATTTATAATCTCTTCTCTAGGGTATTTTACTGATTTTAAGTCAAACTTCAAGTGACTTTATGATATGGTTTGGCTCTGTGTCCCCACCCAAATCTCATGTTGAATTGTAATCCCCAGTGTTGGAGGAGGAGCCTGGTGACAGGTGATTGAATCATGGGGGTAGACTTCCCCCTTGCTGTTCTTGTGATAGAGTTCTCAAGAGACCTAGTTTTCCTACCCTTTCTACCTTCTCCTTAAACATCAGAAAACACCTTCTTTGAAATCAAATATACTGTACCTGGGTTACTTGCCAAAAATTACTAATGCTTAAGTTTTTCTGTTGTATTTTATTTCCAGTTTTCAGGCAGTTATTTTTATTATTGTACTTTAAGATTTAAGATAAATTGTTATACAAGAGGTGCTTATGCATAGTTTGATGACCAGGATGTTATTTTTAACAAAATGATTGCTGAAGTGTTTCATCCTGGCTGGTCCTTCACTTCTGTTGGATTTAGAAGTGAATGTGTTTGGAATGTGGTCTACAGAGAATAGAAACAAATCCATGTAAACAATTTTGAAAGTTCTTTAAAAGTGTGTGGCACATCGCTCTTCACTCTCTCTCTCCTGCCACCATGTGAAGATGTACCTGCTTCGCCTTCACCTTCTGCTATGACTGTAAGCTTCCTGAGGCCTCCCCAGCCATGTTTTCTGTACAGCCTGTGAAACTGTGAGTCAATTAAACCTCTTTTCTTCATAAATTACCCAGTCTTGGGTATTTCTTTATAGCAGCAAGAGAACAGACTAATACACTGTAGTTCAGTAATTTATATGACATAGGGCCCTGGATGGGGCCCTACAACAGTGGCTTCTATTTATCTACAAGTAGACAGAGTGAGAAATAATTTTTATGTTCTAATATTTCTGGAATGCATCTTAGGATGTAGCCTCTGCATCTAACTTCATGTGATGTAAAGAGTCTATAGGTAGGCAATCCTGGACTGGTGCAAGTGTTCAGCAGTGCTTATTGGGATTTGAGTTTGGTCCAAGTTCTGCTCCACAATCCATGTATATGTTTGCTTTAGTCCCCATGCTTGCTGCATGACATCTGCCAACATCTCCACAACATTCTGTACAGGAAGAAAAGATCCCTTTGTGTCAAGGAAGCAAAAGTTCTCAAAGCAGCCCTCCCCAGCAGATTTCCACTTCTGTCTCTCCCCACTTCCATATAGGCCCCTTACACTGGTTACCAGGAAAAAGAAAATTGTAAGGGTTGGCTCAGGCATCACACAGAAGATTTTATATTACCAAACACCTCTGAAATTTAGAAAAAAGAGTGATCCTAAGATAAAAATTCAATGATAAATTCTGAAAAGTATAATCCTGTTTATATCCTTAGCACTTCAGCAGAACCAGGAAATAGTTCAGAGCCTGCCCTCTCTACAGCGAAGCCACATTGGGTGAGATGCCAACTCCACAGTCTATATCTGTCTCACAGAGGGATTAGTTCTCAAGGATTCACACTTTTGCTGGAAAGTTTTTTTAAAAATAAATCAAGGTAACCGCTGACATACTGATTCTCAGTAAGTTCAGTGTAGAAAATTTTTTCTTTGAGTTTTAGAGTAGACCTCATTTATACACATTGTTGTATGCAAAAATATATGCCTTAAAAGTATATACAAAAAGAAAAATATGTCACACATATACACAAGTATGTCAAACAACAACTAGCATGAGGGCAGTAGATACTACTAATTTCTTACCAAATATCTCTCTTCCTTTTTCTTAAAACGGAATCTTGTTATTATTGCTGTTTTTACTCTTCTGGGTGGTGCATTTAGAGGTAGCCAAGTGACAAATTTCTGCCTAAAGATTGAAGCCACTGGGTGGGGTTTTCTTCAAATAGAAACCAAAAATTAGAATTTTTAAATTGTGAAATATAACTACAGAAAAACAAATAATGTGCTGATTTGGTTTAACAAATAATCATAAAGCAAACACCCATGTAACCATCTGTATTGTGTTTTAAAAATTTTGTTTATGATAGTCATCCATATTGCTGTGTGTAGCTTTACTTTTTTTTCATTGCTGCAAGGAATACAGTTGGCCTTCAGTATTCTTGAGAGATTGGTTCCAGGACTGCCCATGAATACCAAAATCAGCACATACTCCAGTTTCACCGTTGGCCCTGCAGATATGAAACATTAAACCTCCCTAGAGGGTTTCACATTCTGTGAATGTTGTACAGTATTTCTGATCCACGTGCAGATGTGGAACCTGCTCATATAGAGGGCCTACTGTTTTTACTGAAAAATAAAATTTCTATGTAAGTGGACCCATGCAGTTAGAACCTGTATTGTTCAAGGGTCAACTGTATACCTTGATCTGTTTATTTACTTTGCTATTGATAGACTTAGTTTGTTTCTCATTTGGCTTCTAATTATACATTTTTGTGTATGTATCCTGGGTGCATAGAAATCTTTATACACACTGATTAGTCTCTAGGGTATACACCTGATAGAATTTCTGAATTAAGAAATAATATATATCTTTAATTTAACAGATGATACCAAGTTTGGAACAACTTGATATCTGATAAATTAAATATATACATTATTTCTTTATTAAATATATATACATCTGATAAATTAAATATAAACATTACACCAAGTTGTTCCAAACTTGGTATCATCTGATAAATTAAATATATACAGTATTTCTTAATGTATATATTTGGAAAGTAGTTGTCAAAAGTCCTGGATGACAGGATAGTTCTGTTGCTCTACATCCTCACCATTCATTGGTATTTTTGTACTATTGCCAATCTGATGGATGTGTAGAAATAGATTATTATTATTTTGATTTTTCTAATTACTAACTTGGTCACATTTTCTTAGGTTAATTGACCATGAATTAGTTTTCTTGGGCTGCTGTAACAAAGACCACAAACTGAGTGGCTTAAATAGACTCTTATTGTCTCACAGTTCTGGAGGCTGGAAGTCTGGGGTGCTGGCAGTGTTGGCTTCTTCTGTGGGCTATGAGAAAGAATCTCTTCTGTGCCTCTTCCCTTGATCCTGGTGATTTGTTGGCAGTCTTTCGTGTTTCTTGGTTTGCAGTGGCATTGGCCCAATCTCTGCCGTAATGATCAGATGGAATTCTCCCTGTGTGAGTTTCTGTGTCCATATTTCCTCTTTTTATAAGACAACAGTCAAATTGGATTAGGAGCTCACCTTACTTCAGTGTGACCTCATCTTAAATACATAAGCAACAATCCTATTTCTAAATTTTACTGCATTCTGAAGTTTTGGGGGTTAGGACTTTATGAACTTTTGAGAGATACAGTTCAATCCGTTACAAGCCTCCCAGATTTCATCTTTTGTAAGGAAACTGTTAAAGTCTTATTTACTCATTTTCTTTTAGGTGGTGTTATATTTATTCTTGATTTATAGGATTTGTGTGATATACCAGATATTTGTTCAAGATATGTGTTGCAAACATAACCTCTCTTTTGGTGGCTTATCTTTTCACTCTTACTGATATTGTTTTTATGAATGGGTTTTAAAAATTTGAATGTGTTTAAATTTATAAATCTTTCCTTTTTACTTAGTAACTTTTGTATATTGTTTAAGAAATATTCTCCTACCCTGACTTCATGGAGATATTTTCTTATCTCCTAAAGTTTTATAGATTTGTCTTTCAGGCTCTCCATCTATCTGGAAATACCCTTTAACTTTTTTTTCAAGTGGACATTTCACAGTCTCAGTTCCATTTGATGAAGCTTGCTAATTATCCATCGACATGTTATAGTGTCTCTGTCGTATTGTGTCCAGATATGTGTGGGCCTATATTTGAACTCCTGATCTGTGTCACTTGTCTATGCTCCATATATGTGTGCTAAAAAATAAAAATAAAAACCACTGTCTTAATTACCATAGCTTCAAGCAAATTCTATTATCTGATAGATGACTTTTTTGTCTAATATATCTTCTTTAAGAGTATCTTACCTGTTCTTGGCTCTTCTCATCTTTATATCAGAATTTCATAGAATGTATAGATCAATTTTGATAAAATTTACAACTGAAAATTGCTTTTCCCATAACATGGCATATTTTCCTTTTACTTTTGGTCTTTTTCATATTCCTCAATAAAATCATAATTTTCTCCATGGAGATTTTAACATATTTTATGTATTCCTAACGTTTTTAGGTTGTTTAACGCTATTGTGATACCTTTTTTCTAGTTGTTTCTTTCTGTTATGTAGAAATACCATTGATATGTGTATATTTAGGTTGTATCCAGATACTCTATTAAATTCTTTTGTTAATTTAAAAATGTATTTAGATTATTCTAGATTTCTATGTTTGCAATCACATTACTTATGAATAGTAAAAGTGTTGTATTTTCTTTCAAATTATTTATATCCAGTTTTCCCTAAAGCTATGTATCAAACAGACTATCCTTTTCATGTTGTGTATTCTTGGGCTATTATCAAAGATTAGTTGTTGTCTTAGTCCATTTGTGATGCTATAACAGAGTACTACAGACTGGGTAATGTATAAAGAATAGAAACTTATTTCTCACAGTTGTAGAGGCTGGGAAGTCCAAGATTAAGGTACCAGCAGGTTTTGTCATCTGGTGAGGTCTATATTCTTTGAAAAAGAGAAACTTGTGACTTTACATGGCAAAAGTCAAAAAGACAAGCTGCTGAATGCTGCATAAAGCCTCTTTTATGAAGACTTTAATCTCATTTATGTGGAAGGAGTTCTCATAGTGTAATCCTCTTTTAAAGGCCCAACCCCTTAATGCCATCACATTGGCAACATCTGAATTTTGGAGGGAACACATTCAAACCATAACAATTGAATTTGTGTGTGTTTGTTTCTGGGTTCTCTATTCTGTTCCATTGGTCCATGTGTTTGCTTCTTGCCATTATCAAACTGTTTTGATTACTATGTGTTGTAATATGGTTAAAAATCAGGAAGTGTGATGCCTCCCACTTTGTTCTTCTTAGCGAAGATTTTGTTATTTAGGGTCTTTTGTAACTTCATAAGTATTTTATGGTTGTTTTTAAATTTCTGTGAAAATTCCTATTGGAATTTTGATAAGGAGTTCATTGATTCTGTGGATTGCTTTATATAGCATAGATATTTTAACAGTATTAACTTTCCAATCCATGAACATGAGATACCTCTACATTTACTTGTGTCTCCTTCAATTTCTTTCATCAGTGTCTTAGTTTTTATTGTACAGATCTTTCACCTCTTTAGTTAAATTTATTCCTAAGTATTGTATTTGTTTTAATGCTATTCTAAATTGGGTTGTTTTCTTATTTTTTGGAATAGTTTGTCATCAGTATATAGAAATTCAATTGATTTTTACATATTGATTTTTATATCTTGCTACTTTACTGAATTTGTTTATTAGTTCTAACAGTTTTGAGGGGAATCTTTAGAGTTTTCTATATATAAGATTATGTCATATGCAAGCAGACAATTTAACTATTTCTTTCTGATTTGAATGTATTTTATTTTGTTTTCTTGCCCGATTGCTCTGGCTGGGACTTTGAATACTATTTTAAATGGTAGTGGTGAGAGTGGGAACTTTCACTTACTCCTGATCTTAGAGGAAAAACTTTCATATGTTCACCGTTAAGTATGTTGTTAGCTGTGAGCTTGTCATATACAGCCTTTAGTATGTTGAGATATATTTATTCTTTCCTTAAGTTATTATCGTGAAAGAGTATTGAATTTTGTCAAATACATTTCTGCATCTGTTGAGATGATCATATGTGCTTTATCCTTTATTTTGTTAGTGTGGTGTATCACATTTATTGATTATATTGGACAATTTTGGCATCCCAGAAATAACTCCCCCTGGATCATGGTGAATGATCCTTTTAGTGTGCTATTGGATTAGCTAGTATTGAGGATGTTTGCATCTATGATTATCAGGGATATTGGTCTGTAAATTTCTTTTCTTGTAGTGTTCTTTTCTGGCTTTGGTCTCAGGGTAATGCTGACCTTATAAAATGAATTGGAAGTCTACCCTTCTCAATTTTTAAAAAAAATTTGAGAAGAATTGGCACCAGTTCTTTCTGGAACATTTGGTAGAATTCAGCTGTGCAGCTATCATGTCCTGAACTTTTACTTGGGGCCCTTTGTTATATTTTTATTAATTATTTTCAAAGAATCAGCTTTTAGTTCTTTTTGTGTTTTAAATTCCATTGAATATTGCTCTTATTTTACTATGTCCATTTGTCTTCATGCTTTGAGTTTAAGTTGCTCCCCTTATTTTTTTCTGGTTTCTTAAAATCTTATAATACAGTTTCAGAAACTCTATTTTTTTAAAAAAAAATTGGCATTTAATGTTACATAAATGTCCATTTAAGCATGGTTTTAGATGTGTTCCATATGGTTGTGTTTTCACTTTCATTCAGTGCAAAATAATTTTAAGTTTCTATTGCTGTTTACTCTTTGACCCATGGACTATTTAAAGTGTTTATTTAGTTTCAAATATTTGAGTATTTCCAGATTGCTTTCTGTTATTGAGTTTTTGTTTTAATTCCATTTGGTGAGAGAGCATATGTTGCCTGATTTCAATTGTTCAAAATTTGTTGATGTTTCTTTACAATTGAAAACATAGTCTAACTTGGCAAAAGTTTCATGTGCATATGCAAATAATATGTATTTAGTTCATATTGTATAGTGTATTCAAAATATTAATTAGGTCAAGTTGTTGGTAGTATTGTCCAGGTTTTCTATATCTTTACTGATTCCCATTTACTCATTCTATCAGTTACTAAAGTAGGAGTATTGAGGTGTCCAATACAATTGTAGATATTTCTATTTCTCTTTGAAGGTCTACTAGTTTTCGCTTCATGCATTCTGAAACTGCATAGTTTGATGCATATACATATAGAATTGTTAGACTTAATTGACTATTTGATTCTTTTTATTATAATATAATATCTCTTTTTCCCTCTGGAACTATTTATTTTGAAATCTACTTTATCTGATATAAATAGTTATTATAACTTTCCTGGGTTAATGCTTTCATACTATAATTATTTTCTATCATTTAACTTTAAATCTCTATACATCTTTATAATTAAATTGGATTTCTCGTAGACAGCCTTTTAGACAGTTTCGTTTTAACCAAACTTGTAGACAGTTTCTTTTTAACCAATCTGTCAATGTCTGCCATTTGATTTGGGTGTTTAGACATTTACATTATATGTAATTCTTAATATAATTGTATTTGTATTTACTAATTCATGAGTTTATTCTATCCGAACACATCGAAGTTCATTTACTTTTTTTTGCTTTCTTTTGGATTAATTGAATACATTTTTTAAAAGCTTTATTTAATTTTTACTATTGGTTTATTAGTTACACATGTTGTTAGTACTTCCTTTATAGATTACAATAAGAACCATTAACTTAGCATGGTTACTTTTAAATATTTACACCTTTAAATATTACCACCTCATTTACAGTGTGCAAGAACTTTACAATTGTATACTTTCAAGTTTTCTCCCATTCTTCTTTCCATGATTGTCATCCAATTTATTCTGAACAGGATTATTGGATGAAAAAGTTAGTTTCATATGTTTTAAACCTATGACTTTTTACTTTAGACATTCAATTATCTTTTAAGGTTATCAAAAATTAGATTAAAACATCCGTCATATTGGCCTCATTTTTATCATTTCCTGCACTCTTCATTTATTTGTGTGGATCCAAGCTTTGATCTGGTCTCACCTTCCTTTTACCTGAAGGTCTATTATTACCATTTTTTAAGACATACTGTTCTACTAGCAGTGAATTCTCTCGTTTGTTTTTCTGAAAACATGTTTATTTCATCTTTTGACATTTGTATCTCTCATTAAAAAAAAAAGTTTGCTCTATATAGAATTTTGGGTTGACAATATTTTAAAGATAACACTTTATCTTCTGGTGCATGATATAGTCATATAGTACAGTATAAAGGGTAGTATAATATAGTTTCTAATGAGAATTCTACTATAATTCTTGTCTTTATTTTTGTGTATTTTATTTATAAATTTTTCCTTTGTCTGCCTTTAGAATTTTTTCTTTAGCTTTGGTTTTTAGCAGTTTTACTGTAATGTATATATTTTTTAAGATTATTACATTGACATTTTCTCAGCTTTTGGATAAATGGTTTGATATTTTCTACTATTTTTGGTACATTTTGGCAATTATCTTCTCACATAATCTTCTGATCTATTCTGTCTCCTCCAAGAATACCAAGTCAGGCTGACAAATATGCCAGGCTGACAACTATCCTGACAGCTTTTGGATGGCTTTTACTGTTGTTTTCCTTTTCCACTCTATTTTCCCCTTGTGTTTCAGTTCTGGTAATTTTTATTTACTTATTTTCATGTTTACTCATTATTTCTTCTGCTCTTTCAAGTCTATTGATGGCCTATATGAAAGAATTCTTCACTGCTATTAACACAGTTTTAAAAAAATTCCAAGTCATTTTACTTGACACTTTCTTACAGCTTTCATCTTTTTGCTGAATATTAGAAAGGGCCATTATAATGGTGTCTGAAACCTATTTCTGTAGTTGCTAAAATCTTGAACAAAATTGTCTGGCATCCTGCTACTTTGAGAGAAAGTTTAAAAAAAAAACTTTGCCCAGGGGGAAAAGAAATTACCCAGGGAACTCCAGAGAACAAATTAACTTTCATTTGTTAATAAGATAAAATTTCATTTTATGTTAAACAAATTTTAACATAACATAAAATGAAAAATGGCATAAAGAAGTATTAGAAATATAGCTTATGCCTTATTTAAATATAACAATATTAAAACAATTATATAAGAATACAATAATCTCTTCCTGTACTCTGTGATAAAAGGGTTTTCTGCTCCTGCCCCAGAAGCTGAGTTTTTGGTTACAAGAAGAGAAGAATCCAGGGAAGTGGGTGATGATTTGTGCTTGACTCCAGAAGCAGCCAATCACCTTCTCATATATGCACTAAGTAGGAGGCTCTCACCAATTTCTTTTCTTTTCTCCAGTCTTATAAGCACCCAGTAAAGGACCATGAAAGAGACTGTGAATGTATATAAATTCCCCTTCATCTGAGTCTCCCAGTTATTCCAAATTGATATGCTAGCTGGAGTCAACTTCATAAATAAGTCTAGGCACAAACAATCAAAATCTACTTCAATCAATGTAAAAGTATCTACTTTAGAAGCCATTTAACTTCTCTTATCTCACAACACTTCTTTCCTAGAATGGAAAATTATTAAGGCTAGTTATTTATTCAGGTTCAGTAATAAGAATACTCATTTGTTCATTCATTTGAAAGTTATTTATTGCCTGATTATTTCATACCAGGCATTTTTCTCATTTCTTGGGATAAAGAAGTACCAAAACATACAGACACACATTTTTTTTCAAGGAACAAACATTCTAATGTGCAGAAAGACAATAAAAAAGTATTTTCCCGAGATATAAAGTGATAGAAGATATAGATATATATGTTAGAAGACATATCTATACACAGTGCACTGTATCCTTGGAATGTTACTTCCTCAACATAGACAATGTTTTAAGGAAGATAAAGTAATCTGTTAATTCTGTCAAATGCTGCTGCTTAGTTAAGTAAGATGAGAACTGAGAGTTGGACAGTGTTTTGATTTAGCAATGTAGAGGGAATTGGTAAGATGATTCAGAAGAAAAAGGAGAAGAAAGATTAGATCATGAAAATAAACGCTTCTTTAGGAAAGTCGTGAGAAAAAAATGAAGCAGATAAATAATATTTAATGATTGTAAAATGTTTAGCAATTTGAATGGTAATTTCCCCCTTGCTGTTTCCTTTGAAACTCTCCATAAGACAGGGGCAATGATTTCCCATTTTAAAATTAGGAAATTAAAACTCAGGAAGGTGAAGTGTCTTGGCTAGCATCATGTAGCTATCAGATGCCAGAGCTGGAAACAGAATCCAGTTCTGACGTCCAGTCCAAACAGTTCTAGACTGCACAATGGAGACGTTATCCATAGTGAAAATAAATTCCTCCTGCTTAATTGTTCTGCTTGGGGCCATGCTCAGCTGAGTTTATTGTGCAGCTTAGTCCACTAATTGATGTTTTGCAGGTTGATGAAGTAATTTGTTTGTTCAGTTGCAGGAATCCTGTGGGTGCTCAATATGTGTTAATTTATCTGACTAAGTCTCAGAGGAGACTTGTAAATCCCAGCATGTTACTTTATTGAAGAATATACCCACAATTCACACATAATCACTATAATCACAAATTTATTCCTCAAAGTAAGATCCTTTTGATGTTCTCATTGACAACTGGGGACCTCATTTCAGTTGATGCTTGTAACGTAGAATCATCCAAAGGGCCATTATTGTTCCAATTAGCATATAAATTTAATTTAATATTTATACCAGGCAGAAGAAATTTTTCAAGTACATAATATTCTTCATTGGCCCTTGGAATTTCATTTTTAAACAAAACTAGTTAAGTCAAAATTAATGGCCACCAGATGTGGAGAGGATATTTTGTCAGAGATATACATAAATGTGTACTTATGTTCTTATGTTGTAAACAAGACATTTATGAGAGTTCATCAGACCACCAAGTGAAACTGTTGGCTGAGTTTTTGTGTTGCTATACTCCAGTACAGAGAAAGAAAGCAATGAGTTTCTGGAATGGAGGGTCAGTCACAGGAAATAATGTTTTAAAATGGGAAATCATAATTCTATAGAAAAATAGAGGAATAATCCTCCAATCAGACACATGCATGTGCATGCACATGGGCACGCGCACACACACATGCACACACACGCACGTGCACACACACATACACACACATACACACACTACTTGCTACTAAAAAGAGGAAATGGAGAATTTGAGAGACATACTTGTTGAGGACCTGCCACAACCCTGTAGGTTTCCATTTGCTGAGATGTGAGGAACTTGTGTCTTAAAATGCTGAACAGGCTGACATAGGCTTGCATTCTGCCTCAGAGAATTAAGGTAGCAACTGTTTTAAATGGAATTGCACTATGACAGTTGAAAACAAAGAAATCTCTTTAGTTTCGAATTACATGGAGAGTCAAGATCATCAGTATTAGAATTCTGCAAGCACATGAGAGGAGCTCTGGGGCAAAGGACTCCATTAGTGAAGAATTCCTGACCATAATAAGGCTCATAACCCTTAAAGGGGAGATTAATATTTGCTTAAAAGGATTGTTAACTTCTACATATAATCTACAGCAATAATGTTTTTGATGATTATATATAATCATACACATATAAACATATATCATGATTATATATTTTTTCTATATATATCTTTTTACATTAGTCGTACTTGTAGAGTGGTCAGAATAGAAACATCACATTTCTTCATTTCGTAAAATCAATTTAAATCCAAATCTAAACTCCTATGCCACCAATCTCTCTCATGAAGTCCTCAATGTTCTTCTAGGATTGTTCAAAAGTCCTTGAATTTTACGCAAAGCAAATATTTTAGGAGGCACTTCAAGTATGAGATTCATGCTGGTACCTGCTCAGATGCCTGTTGTTTCTAAGCCCTCACAATCCTTCGATGTTCAGGATCCTTGGAGTTCTGATACTTTTTTTGCAGACTTGTCTTTGTTGGTGCTAAAACTAAGCTGCCCAAACTTTCTTCTCCTTCATCCCCAGGGCACTGCTAGAAGCAGAGTGAGTTTGCATTGCTCTTGCCTACCAAGTTCTGTCTTTTCCCACCCTGCTGCTAGGTTCTCTCTCTTTCTCTCTCTCTCTCTCTCTCTCTTTCTCTCTCTGTCCACAAAGATACTTCTTTTCCTCTCCACATCCTGTAAGCATGTAATAATCCTTTAATGAGTCTAGGCTTTTATAAGATACAAACGATCGGCTTCATACAGTTTCAATAATCCACCAGTTCAATTACAAACTACTAGCTTGGGTAGAAGTGGGAGAAGATAAACAGCCACAATTGCTAAATAGAGAGAGAGAGCATTGCATGTTCAGTATGTTAGATGGTCCAGAAATGCTTATGAGGACAGGAGAAACAAATGGGCTAACCCATAGGTTAGTCCGGGCTCTCTCTGACAATAATATTTGACCTGAAGTCTGTGTACTTTTATGAATATCCTCACAATAACCTTTACCTTAACTTTAACTTGGGAGAAGGAGAAAAGGAAGAATTTCAGGGAGATCACAAGTGATCATAGAAAGAGTGGAAAGGTTGCAGAAAGTTGATGTGTTCAGTTATTTGCTACTGAAATTCCAAGCAGCAGCTGCTGCTGCTGCTGTGGAAATGAGATTGGAAATCTTGCTTGTATGTCTTTTTTAGCAATGCCCTTTCTGGTGGTAAATAGTAAAGAGTAAGGAGGTTGTACAGAAAGTGGAAAACATTATAAAATTAGAGGACTAGGAGATAATGAATGTTCCAGCTTCTCTAAATCTTGTGGGGAAAAAAAAGTGTGAGCTGTCTCCTTGTGTAGCTTTTCTCTTCATCCTCACAGTTTTTCTCTTCCTTCTCTTCCTTTGTTCTCCTCCTCCTCTGAAACACAGACACAGACATACAGACACACACACACACACACACACACACACACACACACACACACGTCTCTCTTTGCCCTTATCTTTCCTGTGCACTGCTAGCTTCCTCTAGTTTCCCTGATTTCTAGAATCTTTAACTCTTCTAGGTATTTATAGTTTTTGTTGATACATAATAGATGTACATATTTTGGCGATACATGTGATAACTTCATACAGTAATATAATTTGTAATTATCAAATCAGGGTAATTGAGATAGCCATCATTTTAAATATTCATCTTTTCTCTATGCTAGAACATTCAAATTATTCTCCTTTAGTTATTTTGAAAGGTACAGTAGATTAACATTGACTATAATCATCCTACTGATCTATTGAACACTATGTCTTTTTACTTCTATCAAACTATATAATTATATTCATTAATCAACATCTCCTCATGGACCCTCAGACTTCCTGGGCTCTGGTAACCAATATTGTACTCTCTATCTTTATGAGATCCACTTTTTAAGTGCCCACATATGAGTGAGAACATGTGACATTTGTCTTTCTATGTCTGGCTTATTTCACTTAACATAATGACCTCCAGTTATGCCCATGTTGCTACAGTGTATTAGTCTGTTCTCATGCTGCTATGAAGAAATATCCAAGACTGGGTAATTTATAAAGAAAAGAGGTTTATTTAATTGACTCACAGTACGCATGGCTGGGAAGACCTCAGGAAACTTATAATCATGGTGGAAGGCACCTCTTCACAGGGTGCCAGGAGACAGAATGGGTGCCAAGTGAAAGGGGAAGTCCCTTATGAAACCATAAAATCTTGTGAAAACTTACCATCATGAGAACAGCATGGGGAAAACCACTCCCATGATTCCATTATTTCCACCTGGTCCTGCCCTTGACAAGTGGGAATTATTACAATTCAAGGTGAGATTTGGCTGAGGACTCAGAACCAAACCGTATCTGACAGCATCTCATTCTTTTTATGGTTAAATAACATTTCATTTTTTAAATAAATATCACATTTTATTCATCCACTCATTCACTGATGGGCACTTAGTTTGATTCCATATCTTGGCTACTGTGAGTAGTGCTGCTATAAATATGGGAGTACAACTATCTCTTTGATATACTGATTTCCTTTCTTTTGAGTGGATACCTAGGGGTTATTGAGGGATAACTGGCTCATATGGTGGGATTGCTGGCTAATATGGTAGTTCTATTTTCAGAAACTTTCATACTATTCTCCATAATGACTGTACTAATTTACATTCTCACCGACAGTGTACAAGTGTTTTTTTGACTCCCCATTCTTTCCAGCATCCATTACTCCTGGTCTTTTTGCTACAAGCCATTTTAACTAAAATTAGAGAATATGATAGTTTTGACTTGCATTTCTGTAATGATTAGTGATGTTGAGAATTTTTGAAATATACCTGTTGGCATTAGTATATCTTCTTTTGAGTAATGTCTGTTCAGATCTTTTGCCCATTTTAAAATCTGATTATTTGTTTTTTGCTATTGAATTACTTGAGAACCTTATATATTCTTGCCATTAATCACTTGTTAGATGGATAGTTTGCAAATATTTTATACCGTTTTGTTGGTTATCTCTCCACTTTCTTGATTGCTATTTTCTTGTTTTTTATTGTTGTTTATTTCTTTGCTGTGCAGAAGCTTTTTAGCTTGATGTAATTCCATTTGTCTATTTTTGCTTTGGTTGCCTGTGCTTTTGAAGTCTCACACAAAATATCTTTGTCAAGAACAATATCTTGAGGAGTTTTCCTGATGTTTTCTTATAGTAGTGGTATAGTTTCAGGTCATGTATTTAAGTCTGTAACCTATTTTGATTTTTATGTGTGATAAGAGATAGGGAGAAGAATGAAACGCAGAAGACAGTTTCATTCTTCTGTGTATGGTTATCTAGTTTTCCCAGAACGATTTATTGAAAAGACTGCCTTTCCTCATTGTATGTTCTTGATATCTTTGTTGAAGATGAGTTGGCTGTAAATGTGGGGATTTATGTCTGGGTTCTCTATTCTTTCCCATTGGTCTATGTGTCTGCTTTTATGGAAGGACCATGTTGTTTTGGCTACTATAGCTTTGCAGTAGATTTTGAAGTCAGTTAGTGCCTCAAGCTTTGTTCTTCTTGCTCAGGATAGCTTTGACTATTTGGGGTCTTTTGTGCTCCCATATAAATTTTAGGATTGTTTTTTCTATTTATTTGAAGAATGTTACTGGTACTTTGATAGAGATTGCATTGAATTTGTAAATTGCTGTGGGTAGTACTGTTATTTTAACAACAATAATTCTCCCAATTCATGATCATGGAATATATTTCTATTTTGTGTCCTCTTTAATTTCTTTTATCAGAGTTTTATAGTTTTTCTTGAATAGATCTTTTATTCTGATTAGATTGATTCCCAGATATTTAATATTTTTGTACCTATTGGAAGTAGGATGGCTTTCTTGATTTCTTTTTCACCTTGTGTGTTATTGGCACACATAAATCCTACTAATTTTTGTATGTTGATTTTGTATCCTAAAACTAATTAATTTGTTTTTACAGTTGTTTTCGTGGAATCTTTAGACTTTTCTAAGTGTAAAATCTTGTTGTTTATAAATAAGGCTAACTTGACTTTTACCTTTTCAACTTAAATGCCCTTTATTGCTTTGTCTTGCCTAACTGCATTAGCCAGGACTTCCAGTGTTATGCTGAATAAAAGTAGTGAAAGTGGGCATTTTTGTCTTGTTCCAGTCCTTAAACAAAACCTTCAATTTTTTCTCGTTAAATATGATGTTGTCATAGATGGCCTTTGTTATTTTGAGGTATGTTCCTTCTACACAATTTGATAAAGATTTTTATCATAAAGAGATGCCAATTTAATCAATTCTTTATTAGAATTTATTGAAATGATTAAAGGCTTTTTGTTCTTGGCTATTTTAATGTGATGTATCACATTTATTGATTTGCATAAGTTGAACTATTCCTTGCAGCCCTGGGACCAGTTCTACCTGGTTATAGTGGGTGACTTTTTTCTAATATGTGTTGACTTGCGTTTGTTAGAATTTTGCTGAGAACTTTTGTATATATGCTCATCAGTGATACTGGGCTATAGGCTTCTTTTATCATTGTGTCATTGTCTTGTCTTCGTATCAAGGTAACATACCAATGAGTTCCTCTTCCATTTTTTGGAAGAGTTTGAGAGGGATTGGCATTCTTCTTTAAATGTTTAGTCTAATTCAGCAGTGAAGCCATCAGGTCCTGGGCTATGTACTATAGCTTCCATCTTATTATTAATTACTGGTTTATTAGTTTTTTTTTTATTTCTGCATGGTTCAATCTTGGTAGGTTGTATACATACATATAGGAATTTATCAATTTCTTCTAGGTTTTTCAATTTCTTGGATACAGTTGCTTATAATAGTCTCTAACGTATAGTTAGCCTCTTCTTTGCATTCCCTAGATGTCAATAGTTTTGTCTCCTTTTTTGTTTCTGATGTTATTTATTTGGGTGTTCTCTCTTTTGTTGTTAGTCTAGCTAAACATTTGTCAATTTCAATTATCTTTTCAAATAACTTTGCCCAGGTGTGGTGGCTCACACCAGTAATCCCAGCACTTGGGGAGGCCAAGGCAGGAGGATCCCCTGATGTCAGGAGTTTGAGACCAGCCTGGCCAACATTGGGAAACCTCGTATCTACTAAAAATACAAAAATTAGCCAGGTGAGGTGGCAGGTGCCTGTAATTCCAGCAACTCCAAAGGCTGAGGAAGGAGAATCACCTGAACCCAGGAGGCAGGGCTGCAGTAAGCCAAGATAGCACCACTACACTCCAGCCTGGGCCAAAAGAGCAAAACTCCATCTCAAAACAAAAACAAAAACAAAAAACCAATTTTTTATTTTGTTGATCTCCTTGAATGCTTTTTTTAAATCTCAGTTTTATTTATTTCTGCTCCAATCCTTATTTCTTTCTTTCTATAGTTTTTGTTTTGATTTATTCTTGATTTTCTACTTCTTAGAGGCTAGGTTGTTTGATGCTTTTCTACTTTTTTAATATAGGCATTTATTGTGATAAACTTCTCTTAGCATTGCTTTTGCCATATCCCACAGATTTTGCTATGAAGTCTTTCCATTATCATTTTCTTCAAGAAATGTTTCCGTTTCCATCTTTTTAAAAAAAAATTAACCTACTGATCCTTCAGGAGAATGCTGTTTAATTTCTTTGTGTTTGTGTGTTTTCTGAAATTCCTCATTATTAATCTCTAGTTTTATTCCACTGTAGTCAAAAAAGATACTTGATATGATTTCTATTTTTAAAAAATTTGCTTGACTGTTTTGTTGCCTAAGATATGCTGTATTCTGGAGAATGTTCTATATGCTGAAAACAAAAACAAAAACAAAAACAAAAACAAAAACAAAAACCATGTATTCTGCAGCAGCTGGGTGAAACGTTCTGTAAATGTTAGTTAGGCCTATTAGATCCCCTGTACGGTTTAACTCTGCTGTTTCTTTGTTGATTTTCTGTCTGGATGATCTGTCCATTGCTAAGAGTAGGATGTTAAAGTCCGCTACTATTACTGTATTGCAGTCTATCTCTCCCTTTAAATCTATTAATGTTTGCTTTATATACTTGGAAGTTCCAGTATTGGCTGCATAGATATTTTTATAATTGTTATATCCTCTTGCTGAATTGACCCCTTTATCATTATAGGGTGACCATTTTATCTCTTTTTACAATTTTAAATTTATAATCTATTTTAGCTACTTATCCTTTTTAGTTTCCAGTTTTTTAAAATATATTTTCTCACCTCTTCAGTTTCAGTCTATGTGCATCTTTATAGGTGAAGTGGGTTTCTTGAAAGCAGCATATAATTGTGTCTTTTTTTTTTAAATCCATTCAGCCACTCTGTGCCATTTAATTGGAGAATTGAGACCATTTACATCCACCTTTCTTATCGGTAAATAAAGGGACTTACTACTGCCATTTTGTTGCCAGTTTCTTGGTTGTTCTGCAACTCTTTTCTTCCATTCTTACTGTCTTCCTTCGAGATTAAGTGATTTCTTTGGTAGTATATTTTAATTTGTTTCTTTTTATATGTAGTATAGGTTGTAGGTTTTTGCACTGTGGTTACTATGACGGTTACAAAAGATATTAGAGATGTAAGAAGTTACTTTAAAGATATGACAACTTATCCTAGATCACAAAAAAGATAATAGAAATAAGCAAACAAGGGAACAACTAAAAAAACTTCTCTATACTTCAGCTTCATCTTTCCCACATTTTGATGTTTAGTTGCTTCAATTTACATATTTTCATGTTGCTTGTCCCTTACAGCTTGCTATACCTATTTTTGTTTTAGATAGATTTGTCTTGTAGGCTTCATATTAGAGATATGAGTGGATTACACACCACAATTGTAGTATTTGAATATTCTGGGGTTGTTGGTGCACTTATTTTTAGCAGTGAGTTTTAACCTTCAAATGTTTTCTTTTTTCATGTTAGTGTATTCTTTTCTTTCAGATTAAATAACTTATAGTATTTCTTCTAAGACCAGTCTGATGGTGGTTAATTCTCTTAAATTTTGTCTGGCAAAGACTTTATCTCCCCTTCACATTTGAAGAATAGCTTTGCCAGGTACAATATTCTTAGATTGCAGGATTCTTTTACTTTGAGCACTTTGGAAATGTCATCCTACTTCCTCCTGGCCTATATGATTTCTGTTGACAAGTCTGTGGCCAAATGAATTGGCATTCTTTTATAAGTTATTTTCCTCTTTTCTTTTGCTGCTTTTAAAGTCTTCTCTTTGTCCTTGACCTTTGAAAAACTGAATATTTTATGCTTTGAGGTAGTCTAATTTGAGTTGAATCTGTTTGGTGTTCTCTGACCTTCCAGTACTTGAATATTTATATCTCTCTCAAGTTTTAGGAAGTTTTCTGTTATTATTTCTTTGAATAATCTTTTGATCCATTGCTCTTGCTCAGCTCCCTCCTGAATACCAATAATCTTTAATTTTGAGGTAATTTTTCCATATCTTGCAGATGATTATAGTTCCTTTCTATTCTTTTTTTTTCTCCTGACAGTATATTTTCAAATAGCCTGTCTTTGAGCTCTTAGATTCTTTCATGTGCTTGTTCCAATTTACTGTCAAAAACCTGTAATAAAGTCTTCAGATCAGTAAATGTATTTCTCAGTTCCAAGATTTTTTTAAATTACTACAATGTCTTTGTTTAACTTCTCTAATAACTTTCTGAATTGTTTTTTGTTGTTATCTTGGGGATTGCTTAGTTTCCCTAAGACTACTACTTTGAATTCTTTGTCAGGGAGCTCATAGTTCATCATCTCATTAACGACAATCATCAGTTCTTTGCTTTGTCCTTTGGAGAGGTCATGCTTCCCTGTTTGCTCATGTCTCTTATGTATGTATGTCTATGTTTTTGCACTGAAGGACTAGCTATTTATTCCAGTCTTCTTTCTAGGGTTTATTTTGTTTTTTATTTGCTTAGAGGTTCTTTACCATTAGGTGACTGCTTCCTTTTAGGTTCTAGGTGGCAATTTATTTATAGATTTGCCTCAGCTCTAATAAGTGATTTGAGGTCTCAAAGGAGATATCTCTTCAGTGTGTCAAGGCTGGATAGATACTTGTGCCCAGGGAATTTGTGGAACTTACCTTCCACAGTGTAGTGGTGCTGAATAGCTATTTTGATTTTGTCTCCTTTGGCTGAGTTACAGAGCAGTTTTCAGAGCTGGTAATGGTAGTCCTGCCTCCCCTTATATCTCTGGCTCTTCTCAGGGATATTTCTCCCTAAGGCACTCAAGATGCTTCCCAATGGGTTGAGGCAGGAACAGGTCTACCGTCAAAAATCCCAAGATGGTGGGAAGCTGATCATCCACCTATATCTCATTATTCCAGTGTAGAAACTGTGAGTTGGGAGGAAATTTTTTCTATGGTTGGTGCCAGGCAGACTGTAGGGAAAGGCATCATGGATATGGAAATTCAATTATCTTACCATCTGCTCAGAGGTTTTTTACATCTCTGTGGCCCCAGGAACTGTCTCATCCTCATATTTGGGTTCTGGGATATCACAAATGATAATCTTGGCACTATGTATTTGCTTTTGGTTTTTTGTAAGATAACGGGAGTGATGTCAGGTTGCTTCTATGCCACCATTTTGGAACAGGAAGTCAGTATGTATAGTTTTACTGTAATATGTCTTTAAACATTTGAACATTTTAAAAATAAAATACGCTTTTTCTTAACTTGCAGAATTCCAAGTATATTCTCCATTTTCTATGATTTCGTTTTAGCAAAATATTTAACCGAGTGAAATATGTATAAGGACCCAGTATTTCTTCATTTTGTTTTACTATCTCACAGACAGATAATATCTTTGGCATATTTACTCAACAAGGAAGAGAAAAATAACCTTGAACTAACATTGACACAAATCCAAATGTGACTGAGGGAAAGGCAATCCTTCACTTGATCCTTAATAAAATGTTTATTGTTGATAAATACTGAACCACAATAATCATACTGAAATAAACTCAACTGATATTAATTTGTTTATCTTATTTTTTAATTAGGAGAGTTTTGAACAGACTGCATTCAGAAAACCGTATAACAACATTGGTACATAAACATTTTTTAATGTTCTTAATATTTGCTTTTCCTAATGCAAATTGATTCATTAATCTTCCTGAACAATTTTTTTTAAGGAAAGAGGTCTTATGCAAACTGTGAAATGTTTGACACAAAAAATGAGCATTCAATTTTCTTATAATTGCTAAGGAAATTTAGGCAAAAATCTATAACAGGGAATGAAAAGTTATTGAAGATTATGACCCATTTTGGGTCACAAGAGCATTTTCATTTAGGCACTATGATATTTGTTCATTTCATTTTAAACAGTATTTCAAGCAACATCAAAATTGAAGAAAACTGTAGTGGTTGGCAGTATGGTGATGAGGAAATTGGCTGGGTAGGTGGGGAAATGAATAGGTGTATATAGCTGCACGGGTGGGAAGAAGAACATCAGTGGGAGGGCGAGTAAATTATCAGCTCAGAGAACTGAAGTTGTGGAGTTGGGCATTTATGTATTTTTTTTTTTTACTTACCATTTTGTACAAGGAATTGTAGGCAGTTTACAGAGAATATATAATATATACTAGTGCAATAATACTTAAACTATTTGTGGCAAAGGGCCAGCCTTTTCCCTTCCCTCTCTTAACCTCCCTTCCCCTCCCTTCCCCTCCCCTCCCCCTCCCTTCTCCTCCCCATTCTCTTCCCTCTCCTCCTTTCCTCCCCTTCTCTCTCTCCCTCTCCCTCCTTTTCTTCCTTTTCCCTTTCGTTCTCTTTCCACCCCTCCCTTTCCCCTCTCCTCCCTTCCCCCTCCCCTCCCCTCTCTTTCTCCGCCCTTCCCCTTCCCTTCCTATTTTCCTCTCCTTTCCTTCCTTTTCCCTTCTTTACCCTCTGCCCCTTTTTCTCCTTACTTTCCTACTCCATCACAGAATTCTACCTTTGACAAAACAGTAAGAATGGATTACTAGAAAATGAAATAAAAAGAAAACACTCAAACCAGTCAATTTTCTTTTCAGCAAGATAAGTTCACTGATCGCATGCTTGGATGCCATGACAATGCCAAATTGCTCTCAATTCTATGTGCTTTCTGTGTTTATTCTGTCAGGGACAGTGGTTTTAGTAGTACTGTTCTATTTGAACACTGTAGTATTCAAATACATGGATACAAATAAAAGAAAAACATGGATTCAAATAAAAGAAAACAAAGCAAGCAAACAAAAAATCAGCCACAGAATAGAAAATAGTCCTGTTAAATTTGCTCCAGTGCTTGGTCCTTGGCTCTGTTTGCATTGACATAAACCTCTGTGCTTTTTCTGTTGTGGTAGTCACTATTTTTTTGGTTTGTAAGTGATGGAAATGTAACTAAACTGACATAAGTTGAAATGTATTAGTTTATATAAATCCTAGGAAGGACAGAGTTAGAACAATTTCAGAGATCCTTGGGAACCTGGAAATGTGGTTATTACATAATCTCCACTTTCTTTTCTGCATCCTTTCTAAACAAGGCTTGGAGTTTATTCAGGGAGGGGAAGGAGATGCAAGAAAGGAGAGTTTGACAATTAGGACTTGATTAGATGGGGGTCTAGCCTGAATCCTACCAACCCCTGTGCTATAGTGTAGGGGTGTTGTAGGTTTTGGAGGATGACTTGTAGGCCTGTTGGAGACATGATGTTGAACAAGAAGTGCAGATGCCGTAAAGCTACAGCATGAGGCTGCCATGGCAAGGACTCAGCTGCATTTTACAAAGGGCAGCTAATGTCCAGGAGGGTGCTGTCACCTGTCCACTGCAGGTCCTGAACAATGAAGCTAGAACAGCAGTTCCCCAGCAAACAAGGAGAATGCTATGGTCTTGCAAAGAAATCACAAAAGATATCATTCTGTCACCCTGGCCTATTCTGCTTCCCTAGATCTAGAGAGCCAACAAGAAACAGCCCTTCTGTTCAGGGCCATGAGAACTACAAGAGTCACCTGGGCACAGCAGATGTGGAAAAGATCTGAAATGGAGACAGACTTAAAGTGTTCAAACAAACTGGTCTGTCTTAGAAGCTGAATGAGACCAACTTGTAAGAAGTGACTGAAAACTTAGGAAATCAGGCTGAGATATTGCTCAGGAGGACATTCCCCAGTGGGAAACAATGGCTCAGCAACAACTAGAAAAAGAAAAACCTGGTTTATGTTTATACCTTACAAGTTGAAACACCTAAATAAAATGGTTTCTTAATTAATACTGTGTCCGTTACATTGAAAGATTGAAAAAAGGCAACCATAGATGTGTAGAGACCAGTTAGAGGTTTTTTATTGTGTGGTTTGGGTGAAAGATGATTGTGCTCTGGATGAGGGCTATAATAATGGTTACAGATATATGTAGATGAATTTTTTATGCATTTTGCTGATAGAATAAACAGGATTTGTTAAAATACTAGACACATGTGGTGGGTAGAGTGAGAGTTATCCCTCTATGTTCACTAGGTTGGGAGTGTGGGCGGGTGATAATGCCTTATAAAGAGATGAGAAAGGCTGGAAGAAGGAGGAAGAATTGGATCAGCATTGAAAGGGGCTGGAATCAAGTTTTGGACTTGCTAAGGTAGAGATGCCTACAAAGCATCTACATGTAGATATCAAGTGTTTGGTTACATATTTAATTTAGAGCTTAGAGGTGAAGTCTAAGTATGATATAAAATGGCAACCGTTATTTGGAAGGACCTGCAAGCTGTAAGTTGCAAGCAGAAAGCTGGTTTAAATTTTCTCCAACTGGTCCTTTTAACTCCTTTCTACTGAGTTGCTCTTTCCCTCCCCCTGAATGGCAAATCTCATGGCTTTTAAGATAGTTTCAAGCAACGTAAAAATCCATTGTCATTTCCGAACTATAAAAATTCCAGATTCTCATCCAATTTGAAATTTGTCCTCTCCCTCAGCTGTTTTGTATTTGGACTCTTGAGCTCCACAGGGGGGCATACTCTCACAATTCCAGTAGCTTATGATTGTTCTGAGCCTCTGCGGATTCCAAGGGGCTTGGAGGATAGAAGATAAATAACTGGTATGATTAAAATATGGGATGGGTGTCCTCTGGATAGGGGAAAAGTGAACAGCTGGTACACCCCTAGTCAATTCCCTGACAGGAAACCTTCCTCAGCAGGACTATTTTGAAGGCGGCTCATGAAGTTCACATCTGGCACCTGGAAAACATGCACCATTGTCCTGAGTCTGTGAACTTGTAACACACCCCAACACAACCTTCTCTTAGAGTAAGTCTGGTACTAGTTCCGGCATGCTTCAAAATGTGTGTGCTTTGGCCCTATGTGGTGGTTCACGTATGTAATCTCAGAATATTGGGAGGCCAAGGTGGGAGAATTGCTTGAATCCAGGAGTTTATCACTAGCTTGGGCAACATAGCGTGACCCTGCCTATACAAAAAAAATTTTTTAAAGAAAAATATTTTTTATATAGGCAGGGTCACGCTATATTGGGTGGGGTGGCATGTGTCTGTGGTCCCAGCTACTCAGAAGGCTGAGATGGGAAGATTGCTTGAGCCCAGGAGGTTGGGGCTTCAGCAAGCCACGATTGCACCACTGCACTGCAGCCTGAGCAACAGAGTGAGACCTCATCTCAAAAAAAAGTGTGTAGTACACTCAAAATAATTCTCACAAACTCCAACTCACATGGTTGAAGGTGAGAGGGGAGTACATGAGGGAAATGGATAGCACATTGACAATTCCCTTTAAATAAATTCTTTAGGAAGTGGCTGGTTTAACTTCCTTTGGATCTGCTGCCTTCCTTCACAGATTCATAAGGCAGGGAACAGACCAATGCTGGCAGTACCGGTTTTACAATCCCTTAGCATGACCACCCCATCTGGTTTGGCATCTTCTCTAGGACGTAAGATACTTGCCTCGTATTGTGTTGCTCTCAGCCTTTGGGACCTCTGCTCCAGACACAGGAAAGCTCACAGATATCCCAGTGTGATATAAAATAGGATTCATCTGCACAGAGACAGCACTGTAGGTTGCAAGCAGAAAGCTGGTTTAAATTTTCTCCAACTGGCCCTTTTAACTCCTTTCTGTTGAGTTGCTCTTTCCCTCCCCTTGAATGGCAAATCTCATGGCTTTTAAGATAGTTTCAAGCAACGTAAAAATCCAAGGTCTGCCCAAGAACACTGAGGAAGAGAGAGAGAGAAGAAAAGGGATCTCATCTAAGGGATTCAAAGGCTCCAATATTTAGAGGTAAGGCACAGAAGGAACTTTACAAGGGAGTTTAGGAGAGATGAGGGGAAAAATATATGGTTGGTAGCACAGCATTTTGAAGGGTAAAAGGCAAAGCAATATTGTGATAGATTTTTTTCTAGCAGAGAAGTTTGTTCCTGTCGCTGGTGATCCTTGACAGATACAAGTCCATGAATTAATATTGGAATGGGCTATAATTTTATGAGAAGATTGAAAGCATTGATGAACCAAAATATAAGCGGACTTTTTAAATACAAGTAAATGGCTTTTAGTTAATTAAATCAGTAACAAAGTGTTACAAAAGAAAATTACCACATTTCAGTCTTCAAGTTTTATGGGGCAAGGAGGAGAAGTGAAATCAAAAATCAAAAAGGAAAATAAAAACAAAAGCAGAAAACAATGAAGAGGGCAGTAAGTATTCATTTTCACTCTCAGATCTAAATGTTAGAACATAATTGCTGGCTCTTCTATTTGGTTTTAAAAGTTGACATTTGAGCTGAGACAACCGTTTCTAAGCTGAAGTAGAATTAAGCATATTGTACACTGGCATTTTTCACTGTCCAAATAAGTTTAAAATGAATAATCTTAGAAATGTTTGTTTGGCATCAGTGAATATATAAATGAATTAAGGAATGTATGTAATATGTCCATACCTAAAACAACATGAAATATTTGAGAATGCATGAAAGGTCACATTTATATTTTTCCCTCTGCATTCCAAGCGGAGCTTCATGTTCTGGTTAAGAAATATGATATGACATGTTTTATGCACTAAAATGGTTTTCATTATAAATTTTGTTTTAACTTTGTAGTTGTTCAAATTATTTTAACCTCTAGTGGAGATAACGATTGTGAAAATAGTCTTAAATGGAGATTTAACTATTAGGATTAAGAATTAATTTCTACATTCATTTAGTTGCATTCTGTTTCTTTTTTTTAAAGAAAGGCTTCAACATAAGACAAAAGTATTTGAGCAATACTTTGTGCATCACTGGAACAAGAATTAATGTCTGTGAAGCCATTCTGGACCAAAAGATGTTTAGCATTTTCTAAACACTAGTAAAAAAATATAGTTCAACTTTGGAACCTAGGAATTTTGACTAAGGCATCAACACTCTTCTTGTGAGCAGTGGTAATTAGGGCTTTGCCAAGTGGGAATGGGGCTTTCTGGCACAAAGATATAGATAAAATGGTAATTATTTCCATTCAAGGCTATTTTTAAGTTGCTTCCACCTGCTTGCATGTTTGTGAAAATCAGTTCTGGCCATGGTAAAGCTTGACCTAACTAGATAGCTGGCATAAACATCACTAATGATTTGCTCTGATAAACATGAAGAGAAAAACGTGATTCCCATTTTCTTTCGAGTCCTTAATTGTAGGAATTCACATTTGAATCGTTATTATCCTTTGTTCTCAAATCACTCATTTGCCAATCATACATCTTGGTTTATTTCTGCAGATTTTCTACATGTGTGCTGCATTGGGACCAGTCACCCAGAAAGACTGGCTAGACCTTCAGTCTCGGGCAAATACATTCAAGCATAAGTGGTGAATATGAAGGGGACTTGGTTAATGCTTAGTCAACCTAGACAGTTCAATTGCCAGAAAATAGGGAGGCAAAATCAAGTCAAAGAGTTGCCTATTGACAATGGGACTAGGATCAGCGACCCCTGAGGTTTCCAGGAGTCAATATAGTCTCACAATGAGAGTCAAGAATGGTATCCTTGCAGGCTATGTGGCACCAAAAGAGCATAGGTGGGAAGTTCAGCACTAAAGAGTTCTCCCCAGCCTGGAGAATGAGCAGCAGTTCCTAAAGGATTATGCTATCTTCTGAATCAACTTTTGTCATTTGACTTAAAATTTCAGATTTGCGTAAGTAATTACATGCACACAATAAAATATTCAAAAGGTTCAAACAGGTGTATAACGAAAGGAAAGTCCCTCTCCAAGCCCTCAGTTCTCTTCCCCAGAAGAAAACACTGTCCCAGCAGCTCTGTATCCTTCTAGAGATATTCTCTGTGCCTCAGCACAGTGTGTCTATGTAATTACAATTTTTAAATATAGAAATTATATCTTACTGGTTTGCTCTTTCTTTTCTATTTAACAGTATGTCTTTCAGTTCATTTCTTATCCCCACATAAAGAGGTTATTTATTCACTTTAAGGGCTTCTGTTACCTTTTTATCCGGTGGTTGGGGCTGTCAGTTTAACCCCATTTCATCTAACTCATTTCACTTAAAGAAACTTTATCTTACATTTAATTTAGATCATATGTAGTAAGCACCACCTCCTGGCAGGAAGTAAACCGGCATACAAATAGAACATCAAACAACCAAAGCTAAGAACTCTCACAAGGTCCATTTAACCTTCCTGTCACCTCCACTGGAACAAATGCTGATATCCATGGATGAGAGGCCTATAGATGGTTCACTAACCCAGAGCTGGGTAGACTTGCTGAGTGGCTAGATCCAAAAGAGAGATAACAATCACTGAAGCTAGGCCCACAGGAGGCCAGATCCATAGGAAAAGGGGGAGAGTACTACCTCACGAGAACACCACATAGGAGAAAAGCATCTGAACAACAGCCTTGAGCCCTAGACCTTCCCTCTGACAGAGTCTACTCAAATGAGAAGGAACCAGAAAACCAACTCTGGTAATATGACAAAACAAGGCTCTTTAACACTCCCCTCAAAAAAACACACTAGCTCACCACCAATACATCCAAACTAAGAAGAAATCCCTGATTTGCCTGAAAACAAATTCAGAAAGTTACTTATTAAGCTAATAAGGTAGGCATCAGAGAAAGGCGAAGCCTAGTGCAAGGAAATCAGTAAAATGATACAAGAAGTGAAATGAGAAATATTCGAGGAAATAGCATAAATAAAAAATCAAAACTTCAGAAAACACTGGTCACACTTACAGAAATGCAAACTGCTCTTGAAACTCTCAGCAATCAAACTGAACAAGTAGAAGAAAGAACTCAAAGACAGGGTCTTTGAATTAACCCAAACCAAAAAGACAAAGAAAAAAAAAAAAAGAAAATACGACGAAAGCTTCCAAGAAGTCTGGAATTATGTTAAACAGCAAAACCTAAGAATAATCGGTGTTCCTGAGGAAGAAGAGATATCTAAAAGTTTGGAAAACATATTTGGGAGAATAATCAAGGAAATCTTCCCTGGCCTTGCTAGAGACCTAGACATCCAAATACAAGAAGCACAGAGAACACCTGGAAAATTCATCACAAAAAGGTCATTGCTTAGGCACATTTAGATCACTTCAGGTTATCTAAAGTTAAGAGGAAGGAAAGAATCTTGAGAACTGTGAGACAAAAGCACCAGGTGACCTATAAAGGAAAACCTGTTAGATTAACAGCAGATTTCTCAGCAGAAACTTTACAATCTAGTAGGAATTGGGGCCCTGTCTTCAGCCTTCTCAAACAAAACAATTATCAGCCAAGAATTTTGTGTCCAGAAAAACTAGGCATCACATGTGAAGAAAAGATACAGCCTTTTTCAGACAAACAAGTGTTGAAAGAATTTGCCACTACCAAGCCATCACTATGAGAACTGCTAAAAGGAGCTCTAAATCTTGAAACAAATCCTAGAAACACATCGAAACAGAATCTCTTTAAAGCACAGATCACACAGGACATATGAAACAAGAAAACAATTTAAAAAGCAAAAACAAAAAATGAAAAACCAAGGTACACAGGGAACAAATAGCATGATGAATGCAATGGTACCTCACATCTCAATGCTAACATTGAATGTAAATGGCCTAAATATACATATTTATGGGGTTATTTGTTTTTTTCTTGTAAATTTGTTAAGTTCTCTCTAGATTCTGGATATTAGCCCTTTGTCTGATGGGTAGATTGAAAAATTTTTTTCCTATTTTGTTGGTTGCCGGTTCACTCTATTGATAGTTTCTTTTGCTGTGTAGAAGCTCTTAAGTTTAATTACATCCCACTTGCCTATTTTGGCTTTTGCTGCCATTGCTTTTGGTGTTTTAGTCATGAAGTCCTTGCCTATGCCTATGTCCTGGATGATATTCCCAGGTTTACTTTTAGAGTTTTTATGGTGTTAGGCCTCATGTTTAATTCTTTAATCTGCCTAGAGTTAATTTTTGTATAAGGTGTAAGGAAGGGATCCAGTTTCAGCTTTCTGCACTTGGCTAGCCAGTTTTTCCCAACATCATTTATTAAATTGGGAATCCTGTCCCCATTGCTTGTTTTTGTCAGGTTTGTCAAGGATCAAATGGTTGTAGCTATGTGACATTCCTTCTGAGGCCTCTGTTCTGTTCCATTGGTCTGTATCTCTGTTTTGGTACCAGTACCATGCTGTTTTGATTATAGTAGCCTTGTAATATAGTTTGAAGTCAGGTAGCATGATGCCTCCAGCTTTGTTTTTTTATGCTTAGGATTGTCTTGGCTATGCGGGCTTCCTTTTGATTTCATATGAAGTTTAAGGTGGGAAAAATTGAACTGAATGGGTAAAAGCTGGAAGCATTCCCTTTGAGAACTGGCACAAGATAAGGATGCCCTCTCTCACCACTCCTATTTGACATAGTATTGGAAGTTCTGGCTAGGGCCATCAGGCAAGAGAAAGAAATAAAGGTATTCCAATAGGAAGAGAGGACATCAAATTGTCCCTGTTTGCAGATGACATGATTGTATATTTAGAAAACCCCATCATCTCAGCCCAAAATCTCCTTAAGCTGATAAGCAACTTCAGCAAATCTCAGGATACAAAGTCAATGTGCAAAAATCACAAGCATTCCTATACACCAATAATAGACAAACAGAGAGTCAAATCATGAGTGAACTCCCATTCACAATTGCTACAAAGAGAGTAAAATACCTAGAGATACAACTAACTAGGGATGTGAAGGACCTCTTCAAGGAGAGCTACAAACCACTGCTCAAGGAAATAAGAGAGGACACAAACAGGTAGAAAAACATTCCATGCTCATGGTTAGAAAGAATCAATATTATGAAAATGGCCATACTGCCCAAAGTAGTTTATAGATTCAACGCTATCCCCATCGAGCTACCAATAATTTTCTTCATAGAATTGGAAAAAAAAAAACCGCTCCCTATTACCATGTGTTTTAGGGAAGCAAGAGCAGGTTGTCAGGGGTTGGGAGACATGTGGATCCGTCAGGTTCATACTCTGAGTCATGGCTGGCAGGATGGGAAGGGGAGTGTTGGGGACAAAGCTTTTCTTTTCACATGTTAATCCTGAGACTCCAACCTGTCATCTAGCTTTCTTTCTGACTGGAAGTCTCTGCAGTTGCTCCTATGTGCCTGATCTTGGGAGGAAAGTTCTAATCTGGGTGGCCACCTGGGAAAATAACAAGGCTGGCCATTGACGCCTCTTGGCCTGGCTGTTGGACACTCTCTTTTCAGAGCTCCATGCAGCATATCAAGCAGGAGCTGTTGGATGGATTCACCTTCTCCATCTCCTTCAAAGAAAGGCAGGTGTACAATGCCACCAACCATGACCAGCACTGCTCTAGAGTGAGAGTAGGCACAGAGTGATCTCCACAAGACAGCCACCTGAGAAGACCAGGGTAGGCCCAGGGCACACACATGAATATGGGAAATCTCTGGGCTCTGTCCTAGGGCTTCCCTAAATGAGTGACACACTGTCCCCTCCCAGAGGAATCTGGCTGACATTATTCCCCAGTGGCAACTTGGCTACAGGCAAAATCTCTTTTACCTTCTTGTAGGAAGTTCAGAGAAAACGCCATGAGTATCTCTGCATGTTGCCATGGTTTTGTTTTACTCCCCATCCTAGACATCTTCTGTAGCACACAGCTCCATGGCCCTGCTAGTGTCCTCCAAGACTCACAATCCAACACTTACTAGGGAAGTTTTTACACAAAAGTAGGGGAGTTACACAAAAAAAGAAGATGAAGCTACTCCATGCATTTGTCTGTAAAAGGTCATCCCACAGAACTCATCCCTCTAGCCCCATCACGGAGGAGCCCCATCAGGAGATGCCCTCACATGGCATCATATTACTCCTTAAGGGAGGCTATTTCCCATAGCGGGTCAGCTTCTCAATGCTGGTGGAGCCTGTCATGATAAAATTCCATTTCCACGCAGCCATTCTATAGGGAGCATCTATGTGTGTACTAATAGGCTGTAATAGTTTGCCAGGGCTGCCATAATGGCACACAGACTCAAGAGTTTAACCACAGAAGTTTGGTTTCTCACAATTTTGGAGGATGGAAGTCTTAACATCAAGCTGTAGGTCTGGGGTGGTTTCTCTGAGCCCTCTCTTCTTAGCTTGGAGATGGCTGTCTTCTATCTCTGTATTCAGAGGATCTTGAGCTTTTTTGTGTCCTAACCACCTCTCCTTATAAGATCTGCAGTCATATTAGATTAGGGCACACACACCAATAAACTCACTTCACCTTAAAAAAAGAACCTATACCAGAGACACATGGTTTAATAGAGGTAGAGCCTGGATTCCAACTTATGCTCTTCCTGATCTTATCCATGGTGTTATTGGCCCAGTTAATACCTGGCAGGAATTAATTTGTCAGACTGCTTCTGTCACCCAGCCAGAATCTAAGAGAATAAACCTCACACAGGTTTCTTTGATGGAGGTGTAAAGTAAAGGAAGGAGGGAAAACGGAGATGATGTGGGTACACTACCCAGAAAATACAACCTCAAGATAGTATAGCCAAGAGCATGGTAAATTTGGGCATCTGGAAGTCAGCAGAAAAGAGAATGGAATCCATAGAATAGATAATTGTCAAATACATTATTCATTTAGCTCCTAACAGTGTTTGCCTCTACTTGTCTCCTGGTGTCAGATTTTGACTTTGATAAATCTGCCTCTCTTCCCTTCTGCCCTTTTGCCATTTGACACATCCCTAGGTTTTAATACCTGCACATTTTCTAATTTGCTTGTCCTGTTGCATCTATGTAACCCAGTCCCTCCTTAGGTTCTCTGGTTGGGGTGGCAGATCAGTTAATATGAGGCAAGTCTTTCTATAGCTCTTAGTAGTGTGCTATAACAGTAGATACATGTGAGAGCTTCTCTTCAAGTATACATTCTTATTTTCTTCACCAGCCAGGATCAACACACTTAGAAGTCTTGAATTTGTCCTCTTCTGCTGTGCATTCACCAGTCTATGTGATGCATAACACACACATTTTAAATGTTTTTAAATTTTTAAAATATAGTTTTAATAAGAGGTCTGCTTACTTGATTTGCAGAATCTTGACAAAATGGTTAGCTGGGGTCTATCAAGGCTGCATCTTCTGAGGAGTTTCATTAACTTAAGACATTATGATAAAAACAAAAATATAGAATCTGAGAATGGCTGCATTATGTTGTGGACCCAGGAATAATTATGTACATTTGCACATGTTGCAGAGTCTTTTGACATCATTCTCCTTTGCTTTCAATCCTGTTAGAGGATTAGTAAGAGCTGTAGAGACAGCAGCTAAAACAACCATCTCTCTGCTCATTGGTTTCCAGATCTATTTTCATACACAATCCAGATTCTACTGATACTCTTCTGCTAGTCCTAGGCTACTGTTTCATTCTCAGCTGTAACAATCAATTTTTTTTTGTATCAGTATTGAAGAATCCTCAGTTCTTGTTTTAGTTAAAAGTTCACTTTAATTACAGATCTTTAAGGTACTAACATAGAAAGGAAACTCCTTTCTTCCAATGTTTCTGGGAAACACCTAGATATAACTTTATATTTGTTTGTTTATTTTGCCCACTTCTGAAATTCCGAGCCATGGGTATATTTAAAGAGTAAATTGTAAATTTTGTTTTTTGTGTTTCAATAAGCTTCAGCAACTCTATCCATCCATATTATCATCAGGCTAAAGGGAAAGGGAAAAACATAAGGGCAACCTATATGTGTAATGTAGAAAAAGGTACTGTTAGCAAGGCAACTGAAAAGTGACTGCACTGGAATCCAGCTTTTATAAACAGTGAGCCCCTGTGCAGCCAGCCCTGTGGGCAAACTAATATGCAAAGGACCAGCATGATTGACAGTAGCATGACTCTCATGCTCAGTTCCAGAGTGTGACCTAAATGACAGCATCTTTTAATTGACTTTCATGCCTTTCTGTCATCATCTTTCATGAACAAGCTGGCTAAAATAATATTCACAGTCACCTGAGAAAAGCGCATGAGGCATCATCTTGACAGTGTTCATTTAAGAAGTGTAACTGTAAAATCAACAATTTCACATTTTTGCACTGATGATCTTGCTGCAGAGGGACCAATTTCCCTTGACAAGCTTTTCCAACCATCTCTAGAATACATGTATTCACTTTCCAGTTTATATATTTTTTATTTTTTAAAAGATGGTACAATTTTTATTTTTCCAGCTAATATAATACATATATTTTCATGACAAGATAAGCTAAATTAAAAAGATTAAAACATTACAGACAAGCCTAACACCCCGCTTATCTACCCACACCAACACCAGACACTCCTCCAAGGAGCTTTCCTCTGTTAGCTTTCTACCCTTCGTATATTTACTATGAAGTCATGTGTGTCTCCGCATAGAAATTATGTAGACTTTTTTCTTACATGAATGGCATTAGATTTTATGTACTCCCCCTTGTTTTTGTGTTGGACATATTTTATGTCAGCATATATGGATTTACCTCATTAAAATGATGAATTTCTAATGAAAAAATGTACTTTTAGATGGTAAAAAAATTACATAAATGGTTTTTGGTACATAGTTCCTTAGTACAATGACAACACAGTTGAAATCAGTGAGGTACATCCGTACATAGTGAAATGAAAAGATCTCTAAAGCACCGCGAATAAGCAAAAAAACAATTTGTATATTATAATTCAATACGTAAGAAGTTTTTAAAATGCCCATAATCCCAGCTAGTCGGGAGGCTGAGGCAGGAAAATTGTTTGAATCTGGGAGGCGGAGGTTGCAGTGAGCCGAAATCGCACCACTGCACTCCAGCCTGGGTAACACAGCAAGAATCTGTCTCAAAAAAAAAAAAAAAAAAAAAAAAAAAAAAGCATGTTTATGGGTGTGTATGTGTGTGAGTGAATACACAGACAGAGGGAAGAATATATACTAAACTGTTAAAGTGGTTTTATTTGAATGTTGGCTTTAGATTTTGGGAGGTGTTTTCATCTTTATCAGTGTCTTATTTGATGTATATTGGCAGCATTTTGGAAAGACTTAGCCAGGGATAGCTAGCGGGATGAAATATTAAACCAGAAATTACTATGTATTTATTTATTTCATTCGACAATACTGAAAATGAATCAAGCTCCATCTCCATGCCAGGCACTATGATAAAGAAGTCAGTAAATAAGTAAAACTGTAATATCTTCCACCTTCTCCAGTTTTCCCTGAGTTAGCTGCTTATTGGCATCAGTTGGTGGCTGTTATTAAACTTAGGATTTCTGTTAGCTGGTAAGATATTTTTAAGCCTTCAACTCCTGCTCACCCACTTTCCTATTTGACTATTTTCTCATTCCAGTTCACAGCCACAATATCAACTGGATTCAATAAATGATGATTTCATTTAAGAACAGTTTCTACTTTCAACCCTATATAAGAGACAGAACAGAGGGAAAATTATCCCAGCTCATGGGTTTCTTAACCTTTTTTAGCCATAGATGATAATTTGGATTTTGTGAGGTTCAAAAAATGTTTGTTTGGAATTGTTTTCATGTATCATTAAGGCAAAGTTAGGAAGTCTAAAACCATGGGGACTTTTCCTATGTAAGTAAATGCAGCTTCTCGGGTTGACCCTATGATAAGCTAAATTTTGCTTTTATTATGTTATTCCAGGTTCCACAAATTGTCAGAACTTTGCAAATGTGTTTCTAATTCCCTGCCAGTTTATTAGGGAAAGATCTTCCGATATCATCTGAGCAGCATTAACCTCCAATGGAATATATGATTCTATTTGAATTTATTAATTTTGTCAAGATTCCAACTTATGTAACTATAACACTTATATAACTCGTGACAAGTAAATTGCATTTACTGTTAGCAGATAGTCTGTCTCTCTCTCTATTGCATACTACTAACATGGGGACATATGCAAATAATCTTAGAACTCTTCTACAGCCCATTTAAAAGTCAGTAAAAGGAATAGCAATAAGAATTCAATAAGAAATCCAATTCTGTTAAGAGAATCTAATCTCTTAGTCTAGAAAAAATAGTTTAAACAGAAATGGAATTGTGAGAACTAAATGTGGTTCAGAGAGTATGGTTCAAAGATCTGCTCAGTCAGAAACTCGCTTTTGTAGCCAGATACGGGCACTCATTGTCTTCTCCCTTTCCTAAACAAAGTGGGCTGTCATTCCAGCAATCCTGCCCACCATAGGGTACAGCCAGATGAGCAGGAGGACTCAGAGCGAGAATCTGCAAAAGAAACACAGAATATTCACTCACAGCTTACTTTAAACATGCTCATTTCTAGTATTCCTGTTGTCATGCTCAGAACACCACCAAATGAACCGAGAATGGGAAAGAAGAATGTAGGACATCAACATGGGCCAAGGCAAGGAAATACTAGAAAGAGAGATGAACTCCACTGCATTGTAAAAGTAGTGAAGCATAATGATTCAGAACACAGGCTTTGGGCTAACTTTCATGTATGGAATGACATGGAATGAAAGTCAATTGCAGAAGTGCCCCTTCCCTCTCACTAGTGTTTTCATGGAACATCTTTTTTCATTATTTTTTCTTTTTTACTTTCAGTCTGTGTCTTTATATTTAAAAAGTGATTTTCGTAAAAAGCATACAGTTGTATAAGTTTTAATCCAATCTGACATATTCTGTCTTTTAATTGGAGTGTTCAGTATATGTACATTTGATGTAATTATTAAGATAGTTGGATTTAAGTCTATTATTTTCTTATTTGTTGATAAATTTCTCCATCTATTTGTTCCTTTATTTCTCCTTTCTTGCCTTCTTTTGTATAAATAGAATATTTATATTTTATTTTATCATCTCTTTTAGCTTTTTTGGTTATACATTGGGATTCCTTTAGTGTTTTCCTAGAAATTGCAAGTGCATTCTTACATTATTAGTCTAAATTGGTAATTTTGCCAAATCCCTCAATATGTAAAACATTTATAATAGCATAACTTAATTTATATCTCTGACTTTGTTTCCTATTGCCATATATTTTACTTCCAGGTATTATAAAGCCATAAGACATTGTTATACTTGTGGTTTTCATTGGTCAATATTCATTTATTTTTACTAATTTATTTACCTAATAAGGAATTGCTGATACTACTGAATATTTTGTTTTTGCTTCCATCTGAAATCATTTTTTTCATTGTACTGCTAGCAATCAATAAATTCTCTCAAATTTTGTCTGAGAATGACTTATTTCAACAAATATAGAATTCTACCTCAGCACTTTAAAAATGTCTTTTCATTGTCCTAGTTTCTATTGAGAGACTATAATGCATTCTTACTGCATTTTTTTTCCTTAAAAATAATGTGTCTTTTTTTTTCAGGTGTTTTTAGTATTTTCTCTGTATTTTGATTATCAGTAAGTTAACTGAAATGTATGTAGGTGTAGCTTTCTTTTTATTTACCTTGCCTGAGGTTCATGAAGCATCTTGAATTGAGAGATTACTGTCTTTATTTGATTTGCAAATTTTTCAGCTATTATTTCTTCAGCTATTGCTTTTATCTTATCCTTTCTTCTCTTTCTAGAACTTCAGTTATATGTATGTCATGCCTTTTGATCATGTTCTACATTCTTCATTCTCTGTTTTGATCTTTCCATTCTTTATTTTTCTCTGTGGTCCATTCTGGATATTTTCTAATGACAGATGTTTGAATTTAGTAATTCTGTCTTCCAATTTTTCAATCTACTGTAAAATCCCTCAAATGGGTTCTTACTTTCAATTATTTATTTATAGTTCTAAAGTTTTTATTTGATCATTTTCATAGTTTATATTTCTCCATGAAATATCCTCAAATGGATAAAAATATGATAAATACTTCATATTTTTAATGATAAATACTTCATATTTTTATCTGTCTTTGTCCATCGTTTCCTCTATTGGTTTTAGCATAATAGCAATTTTGAAGTCTTTGTCTAAGTCCTTCAATATATAGATCATCTATCATCTATTTTTATCTCTTGAGTATTGGTAAATTTTATGTGCTTCTTGCCTATCTGGAAATGTTCATTGTTTGTGTTATGAACTAAATGTTTGTGTGCCCTAAATATGCATATGCTGAAGCCATAACTCTTAGTGTGATTTTATTTGGAGAGAGAACCTTTCCAAAAAGAATTAACATTAAATGAGTCCATAAGGAGGTACTCAGATCCAATAGGACCAAGTCCTTATAAAGAGCCACACTGGAAAGCTCTCTTTGTCTCTCTACACACTTGTACAAAGGAGGTCCTGTGAGCACATAAAGAGGGCTGCCTGCTGACCAAAAGAAGACGCTTCAGAAGGAAACTTTCTTTGTCAGCACTCCAATCTTGAACTTCTTAACCTCCATAAATGTAAGAAATATATATCTGTTGTTTAAGTTACCCATTCTGGGGTATTTTGTTATGGCAGCCTGAGCAGACTAATTCAGTATGTTTGTCATTGTAGATGACGGTTATACATACAGGCTCTAGATCCTGTTAACTTTTTCAAGAGTGTTGTATTTTGTTTTGGCAGGCTATAATTTGTTGGTGGATTAGATTGCTCCTGTAAAGTTCTCATTTTAATCTTTGCGGTGCGGGGAGGTCTTTCAGATCCATCCTTAGTCCTAGGTTACAGCCCTTCATCCTAAGACATTGTCCTTGCTCCTACTTCATGAAGATTTCTGAACTCTGACTAGCCTGAAACTTTAATGTCTTCTCAGCACTCTGACATCTCTGTAATTCAGATCTTGGGATTCAGGAGCTTTCAGACTTCAGGCACTTTTTCTTTCACCAGATGTCTTAGAGACTCACCATACAATGTGCAGCCCTGGAATTAGCCAAGATCCTAGGGACATTTCCATGCAAATATCTAAGGTTCTCTCTCTGTGGCCGCCCTCTTGGATAGCCTTCTGAACCCAACTGCCTTAGTAGCCCTGAATTCTAATCTCTTAAAGATGTCTGGGCTTCACTTTCATGGGATATAGCCCCTTAAAATGCCTCCAACAAGAACATTTGTGGCCTGTGGGACTAAACCCCAGTACATTCCCTCCGTCAGGATGTAAGGCCCTGTCTTGGTTGTTTGCCAATGCTTCCAAATAGCTATTTTGTATATCTTGGTTAGCCTTGATAGTTGTTCCCAGTAAACAGGAAAGTTCAATCTCAGCTAAAATCAGTCTTGCTTTTGCCTAATATTTAACTAAATAAACAGTAGCAACAATAAAATACCCATCCCAAAGTCAAAAGGTAATCATTCATAGCAACAAAATAAGGAAGGGAGTATAATGTCTTGCCTTGTAATTTCAGAATGAAGTAAAGAAAATAAAAGATCATGATACGGACAATCCTGGCTTTCCAGAAGCAGTGCTAAAGAGTAATCAAATCCTAAGTATTTTTTCTCACCAATTAAGAACGTCTCCAAATTTGGAGTGAAATGAACTGGGCAACTACACTTATGCTTTTCTGTTGGGAGGAGAGGGAAGAAGGAGTAGTCACAGTGGAAACGGCTTGGGACAGGGAGTAGAGGGCCCCAAGAATGAATGGAAAATGCAATCTCAAGCTTAAAGGAATCTTTCCGAAACAGTGTATGATCCTGACTGCCTGCACTGAATCCTGAGATACAGTATTTAGTAAAACCTGAGAACAAAAGCAGAGCGTGTAACCTCTATCAGAGGTCGCACAGAGACTCAGAAGCCCTCTTCTCTTTCCTTTACCTCTTCTTATCTCAGGATGGTAGACAGAATGCAATGCTCACCTTCAAACCACTGCTTTATAGAAAAAACAAAAAGGTCTCCGATAAGGTAGGAATGAAGTCAAGCACAATTAACTGAATTTGTATCACAGCAAATGTGAGTCCTGATCTTAAAAAGAAACAATATAATAAATATAAAAACATACTCTGCTGGAAAAAAAGGAGGGAAGGTTATTGTAAGCAAAATTAGGCTAATAACAAATCTTAAAAACAAGAAAAGGAAGAAACAGGTACTCTCAATTATGTAATACAGCACCTGCAAACCTTCTTGAAATCACTGCTTAATGAAAAAATCAAGGGATGAATCAAAATAAAGAATCAATAATAGAAAAACCATGATGAAAGAATCAATTAAAGAAATTTATTGTATTTAAATATAGAACTAAATTTAAACCACTTTGGGAATGAGAGTTATAAATGGAGTGTGAATGTTATAAATCTTGGCCATGAACAAATAAAACCTGTGTAAAAATATAGAAGGAGGGAAGAAAAAAGGAGACATCATAAAAAAGCTATTTTCTTCTTTCTAAATAGCTAACAGCCATTTCTAAATAGCTAACAGTTGATATTGACTAAAACAAATACATGTTTAAGCAAAATGAATTCAGATCTGGTTTTATGTAATAATTCAAACTGTAAAGGAATCTTTAGGGTGCATATCACATGAAGTGAGTAAACATCTAAAGTTCAGCCACTCATTAATGTTCACTTTAATTTTGTTACCTTCTGCTTCATTAAGTGTACTTTTCAATGAAAAACAGCATCGACAGTATGATGACGCTTAGCATATCTATGCCATTTCACATACCTGTCCATCAGTATGTCTGTTTTCTACAATATCTGGAATAATGATGGTTCCCTTATATTAACAATGGTTATTATTTCTGGATAGTGTGATTCTGGGGTGATTTTCTACACCTTTGTATTTTTTCTCCTGTTTGGATTATTTATAACAAACATGATTAACAGCTACACACACACTTCCAGTTTCTAACATGCTTTGTGGTTATACCAACTCTTCATCTACACATTTTGTGTTAGAAGTTTTAGCTGAAACCTGAGGCTGGGCTAAGAGACTGGAGTGTGACAAGCACTTCCCCTTTCCCAGGAGAATTCTTGCCCAGCAGACATATATCATGGAATCATAAGTACAAAGTGTCCTGTGCCCTTCCTACTGATCCATGAGGCAGGCAGCACAAGGGAGAATGCCTCTTTTTGCTGCTTTCAAGACAAAGGAAGCAGCCCACAGAATATAGGATACATCCGGAAGATATAACACAGTGGGAGTCAGGCTCCAAGACAGGCACTTCATCTGTCTTACAGCAGCACGCCCAGAACTGCAGGTGTGTGTGCCAATGCCTCCCTAGTTGACAGAAGAGTGCCGTCTTATACGGACTAAGCAGGAGAGTGAAAATGGAGAGAATCAGGTTCCATACGCAAGCTCCAAAATAACTGCTACAAATGGGACCTGGCTTGGGCCCTCTTCGAAAACTCTTTTTTTTTTTTTTAAGGCAGAGTCTCACTTTGTCGTTCAGGCTGGAGTGCACTTGTGTGATCTTGGCTCACTGCAACCACCGCCTCCAGGGTTCAAGCGATTATCCTGCCTCAGCCTCCAGAGTAGCTGGGACTACAGGTGCCTGCCATCATGCCTGGCTAATTTTTGTTTTTTTAGTAGAGACTGGGTTTTACCACGTTAGCCAGGCTGGTCTCGAACTCCTGACCTCAGGCAGTCCACCTACATCAGTCTTCCAAAGTGCTGGGATTACAGGCACGCAGCACCGTGTGTGGCTAATTTTTTTTTTTTTGTATTTTTGATAGAGATAATGTCTCTACCATGTTGGACAGGCTGGTCAATAACTCTTATTAAATAAGAGTGGCAAAGTGGGAATTCCAACTCAAGTCTCTGTAAATGGGATATTTGTAGATACAGGGTCACAGATATTTTTTATTAAATCTTGCCCTGAGTATAAGATTTAATGGGGAAAGAAGGTAACGTGAAACCTGAACACCTCGATGCCACACAATTCCATGTACTTGGAATTCTGTAAGATTCTATATAATCAATCTGGGCAATTCTTATCTTGTCCCAGACTTCAAAGATCTTCTGCATGCTAAGACACTCAAAATCTCTTTTACAGATCTCTTTCTTAAATGTCAGCCCCACACATTCAATTTCTTGCAGATGGTCTATCCTAAATTCAGTATGTAAAAAACCTCAAATATATCCTATCACAATTTCTTCTTTATTTTAATCCATTCAATTCAGTAGGTACTCTTTAACTACCTACTATATGCCAGGCTGTATGTATATACACTGTGTGGTTGATGCTGGGAATACAGAGTCACACATGATACATTCTTGGCTTCTGGGAGTTCACAGTGTAATGGAGAGGATTGAGGAGCAGGAATGAGTACAACGCAAACACAGTGGTAAGATTACAGGGTCCTGTGAGATAGGGAGGAAGGCATCTAATCAGATGTGTGAGTGTGGAGGAAGGGGTAAATTAGTGATCAGGAAACTCAAAAAACCACCATACAATGTTTAAGCTTTGTTAAAGAACCAGCAGACAACTCCTGTTCAGCCAGGCAACGCCTCCTTTTGTCATAGATCTAGCTGTTCCATTCAGCCATCCACTCGTGGCTGCAGTGAGTTTCCAGGTCAGCCCGGGCTCTGGAAATCGCCTCCATGGTTACCTCCCTTTCACTGATGACATTCTGCAGATCGTTCACTTTGCCCTAGGCCCCTGTCTGTTCTGTATAACACTGGTTTTCTGGAAGCCGCTTGGTATCTTGGTAAGAATGCCCAGATTTAGAAGGGAAACGCAGTAACATAGTTGTTCCCTGCTCCTTTGCTCAGAAGTTTCAGTTTTGGGGAGATCATTTAACTTTTCTGAAGGTCACCTCCTCATCTGTGAAAGGCTGGTAATGATAATACTAGTGTCTACGTCAAGAGAGGGTGTAAAAATCAAGTCAGATGGGGGATATGAAAGCAGGTCTGGCACAGGTCGCATGTTAATTGTCTTTGTTAGGGTCTGAGCATAATGGAGTGTGACTCCAGTGCAAATCCTATAAGTGCCGATCTTGTAAGGAGGACGAGAAGCTTTTGGAACTTTCTCAAATACATGAAGAGAATGTCAATCGAATTCCGTGTTTGCTTTTCCTAGCATCTCTCAGCTTCCGATCCAGTGTGCATTTCATTCCAGCCCTGTATTTACTAGCCTTGCATTACCTTTTCCTTCAGTTTCCTCTTGGGTATCATGGAGTTAATTAAAGACACTTCAAAGAGATATTGTGAGGATCATTTGAAGTAAGCAATAGAAAACACCACGTTGTGATGCTTTCTTAGGCAAGGTTTTAAGCGAGGAAAGCCGCCCTTCGCTGAAAAAAGTCTAGAGGCCTGGAACTGAGCAATGAAAAAGGGAAGTCCGTCTTGGGTGCAGCATGTTAAAGACCCAAGCTCGCGAGCCTGGGAGGCAGTGCGGCGGGAGGAGCCTGTCCCTGACCCCAGTAGGGGGCGCCGAAGCGCCGCACTGCAGCATCCTGGCCGCGGAGCTCGGCGGCCTTCACCGGGCTCAGCTCGCGTCCTGCAGCAGTCCCTCGGCCGCTAGTCGGAGCGAGCGCAAGTGAGGAGACCCCCTCCGGGTCTCCGGCACTTGCTTCTGCGGCGAGTCCCACCCACGATCGCAGCCCAGCAACTCGGAAACGGAACCTGAAGACTGGGCTGCGCAGCGTGGGAGGGCTTGGCAATCTCGGGGGACCGATTCCGAACTTGCAGAGGACGGCGGCTCTCCTGGCCTGGAGAGTGTGAACAGGTGAGTGTCACGCACGTGTCCAGGTGGCTCTTTCGGGACGACTTCCTGCAGACCCATTCCAAGCCCCTGAGCGCGCTTGGCCTCTCAGTCAGTCCTGTTGGACACTGGGTCTCTCCTCCCAGGGCGGCTTTGGGGTTCGCTGAGAGGGAGATGTGAATACCAGCAGCGGGGCTTGGCAGGACTCTCCTAGCTGAGAGGGAAAATGCCCTTTGACTTAAGGTTGCATTTTCTTCCTAGCCTGAAAGCAAGTGACCTGCAGTCCACAATGGGTTTGTTTATCATTGCAAGATACCTGTTGATTTCAGAGCAACATTATGTAGCCAAGGGGCTTATACAATTATCCTGGTTTGCTGTGGGTACTGCGTAGTGATAAGAAAAGAGAGAATTCCTGGTAATGAGACCAGGAAAACTTGATTTCAGAACCAGAGAAGGGGAGGCCAAAAAAGAAGATAATCTCATTTCCAGGACTAGACTCGGGTCTTTGCTTCCCTAAATAGCTACACTTGATTTTGATGAGCGCATGAAAACAGAAGTTCCAAGCATGATTACCTTATAAAGATGCTTGCTTCCCCCACCCCCAAGAGGAAGTAGAAAGCATGAACCTTGATAAATACAGTCTTGAGAATGATTTATTAGGAATGAAACTTTCTTTAAATAAATAAGTAAATAAGGTTACAGTGATCATAGGTCTAACAGAGTGTAAGCTTTTCAAAGAGAACTACTTTTATTTGTATGTTCATAAGTGTGGAATAAATGAATGAATGCATTACTAATAATACAGGATTTGGAGGCTAGCATGTTTCTTTTTTCCTTTAATTTATGTTTAGGAAAAAAAAAACCCTACACCTTCAAACTAAATATAAAGGTATGACTTTACCTTTAGAAGTGATAGGAGCTGAGATTCTTTTTGTCCTAATAAAGCACCAACCACATAAAAAGTGAATGGCAAATTTCAGCCCTACTCACAATAGTTCAGCAGACCATTAGGACAAATGTATTTTCTTAGACCCCCGTATGGAAGCTCTCAGATTATGAATTATTTTTAACATCAGAAACTTGGCAACAGATTACTTATTACAACAGTTTACAAATCTGTTTTTGTTTTCCATCTTGTCAAGTGTAGCTTTTCACATTTTCATGCGAGAAATAAAATGTTGAAGAACTTATGTCAGTTTCGTGTCTTCCTTTCGTGTCTTCCTTTAAGTGATTTTTCTAAACAAAACATAAGGTTGACAACAACCAGCTGTATCTTTATTAGGTTATAAATGGAAAAAATAGCCCACACAATTTCTCTTTCTTCGTGAAATTCCTATGCCTTTGAGGCCATTTGGGAGTTACTAAAATATGTGACTTGTCATTTTTTAAAAATCCCATTTGATGGCTACTTTCATGAAACATTAATCAGACAGATAATTACTTGCATTTTATATCCATGGGTATGAACAGTTTTGCACGAAATAGAAAATTATTGTTTATACTAGCTCCAGACACTTGCATGTTCAATGTTTCAAAGAAATACTTGCCAGCACCCCTTCTCATTTATAATTAAAATAGTTAATATATCTGCATATATTATGCTTCTGTGATGAGGCACTGAACCTTAAAAACATAGGGGCCTTTTCTTAATGAATGCATCTAAAGTGACAATTAAGGACATCTTTTTATCTTTAGCCAAAAATATGGGACTGGACAAAATGCAGATGTTTAAGCTTCTGGTTTTTGTTATTAATGATTACTTAGACATTTTTTCATTATTGAGGATGAAGTAAACAATAGCTAATGTTAATGCTGACTTTTCCTTCCTTCAGAGGAAGCTCTGGCACTTTGAAAATCAAAAAATACAAAACCTTGTTAGGTACAGGAGGATAGCTTAAATACATAAATAAGAAAACAATTACATGTTAATGTCTTTGTAGAAATACTTTTTCAGAAGGATTTTCACTTTTTTTCTCTCTCTTAAGCTCTTTGTAGAAATTTATAGATGGAAAAAGTCTAGCAGGAACAGTTAACACATTTAGATACATATTTGTGTTTAAAACATCTTTACAGACTGGCAAACTGAATGAATTACGAAGACTGAGGAGATTAAGTTTAACACGGGTAAAAGTGCAGTGTTGTATTTAGGTTTAAGCCATTGATTGCAAAAGTTCAGAATGAGGGGTCTGCAGCCCCTGTAAAAGATGTGAGGCATAATGTGATTGGCTGTGCTACAGTACCACCATGGTGTGCAGATTAATGATGGTGAAAATCTCAGGGAATTTACACCGGGTCAGTTTGTCAGGTCATATCTCAAAGTGGAATGCAGTGGACACCACGTTTTTAGAGAGATTAAGATGTTGAGGAGGCAATGCACATGATGAAAAAGGGAGTGAAGGTCAAAAAATCATAATTGAGAGTATACATTCCAGGAAGAACAAGTGGACAGGCTGGGCCTCATGTTCCTAGAAAAAAAGCCTAGGATGGAGCAAAGGGTCCTACTAGATGCTAGGATCCTTGAACGGTTCTGAGTGAAAGAAAAGGTTGACTTGTTTTTAGTTATTTCATAGAGAAAAACCAGGAAAAATGAGTAGAAGCCCCTGGGAGACAGAGTAGAGCTCAATATTAGAAAGACAGTTTCTCCTAATTGGAGAAATGAAGCAGCTTTCAGAAGTAATGAGCCCACCTTTCATACCTGGAAATGGTAAGTCAGGCATGGAATATGTCCTCAGGAAAGATTCTTGCTAGAAGAATGGCTAGAAGATTCTTTCAGATGACCCCCACCGCGGCCCCTCACCACCACCAAAGATCTTTCCAAATTTACATTTCTGTGGTCCTAAGAACCTAGATGTCATTCCTAAAGCACCAAACTGAGGAAGTTGTGCTTACTTTGTACATAATGATTTTTCCCAAGTTTTAAGACAGCACTATAAACTAATTTACTTGAAATCATCATAGAAAAGAAATAATGACTTGGAGCATGGGATTTATCTTTTGTGTACCAGGGCATGGTGCCCAGAAAAATATAAAAATATGATTTACATATTATATTTTGATTCCTAGAAAATGTGTATCTGTATTTGTCACATGACTTCATCATGTGATTGAGTGTGAATTGAGATAAAATTTAACTTTGAGATGCAAAATGGAATCATGTTGCAGTGGAGTTAACTAACATGAATGTGTATTATTCAACCCAAAGAGACACGAAGAGGCCCAAAAGTGACTCTCTCCATTGCCCCACTGCATGTGTTTGTACACTGAATGTTTAAAGATAGACGGTAAATGTGTGTATTCAATTACTACCAAGAATCAATACCTTCATAAAACAAATTCTTGAGGAAGTACTTTAGAAATGGAATACCATGCAGCCATAAAAAATGATGAGTTCATGTCCTTTGCAGGGACATGGATGAATCTGAAAACCATCATTCTCAGCAAACTGACACAAGAACAAAAATCAAACACTGTATGTTCTCACTCATAGGTGGGTGTTGAACGATGAGAACACATGGACACAGGGAGGGGAGCACCACACACTGGGGTCTGTTTGGGGGAATACAGGAGGGACAGCGGGGGTAGGGAGGTTAGGGAGGGATAACATGGGGAGAAATGCCAGATATAGGTGACAGGGGGATGGAGGCAGCAAACCACATTGCCATGTATATACCTAGGCAACAATCCTGCATGTTCTGCACATGTATCCCAGAACCTAAAGTGTAATAATATATTATTGTATATAAAGAAATATATATATATTATATTATTGTATATGAAGTGCAATAATGTATATATAAAGAAATGCTATTGTGCGTGATAATGCATGTTTTAGTACCAACCAGATCCAAATTCAAGTCCTGAATCTACCATTTATTAGTTAAATCATTTACAGTAAGTTACCATAGCCTTCTCTCAGGATGGTGGTAAAGATCAAACTAGAAAATGTTGATAAAGTGAATGGTAGCTGACATGTAGTATACGCTCAATAAATATTAATTCATTTTCCAGTTACTTATTAACCCAAATTTCTTTTGTTTAAGGATTGTGGACTCTTCCAAGATTTGCAATGTTATGGTGAATCCAAAGACTGGAACCAAAAAGATTTGCTCAGTGCTTTAGTTTTAACAATAGCAAATTGTCTACCAACACCCATCATGGCTAAAAGTGCGGAGGTCAAACTGGCAATATTTGGGAGAGCAGGTGTAGGCAAGTCAGGTAAGATTTTTATTGTGGTTGTTACTGTGTGAGTGCGTGTGTGTGTTTCTTTATTACTGTCTCTTGAGATTGGGCAGGTGAGTAGCTGGCATTTCTCCTATTCTCATTTGTTACTCTTTTAGATAAAGTCTCTTTATCTAGAACTTTTATTTTGCATAATAGACTGTTGTGTATCCTTTTGCTTATTTATTTTGAAGTAGCTTTGCTGATAACACACAAGGCAATGGATATATTAGAGGTCTTGGCATTCTGATTTTTAACAACCTCCAAAGAAATCAGATGATGGAAATTTAAAAGTATATTTGTTCTTTTCTATGTATGAGATCTTGACGGACTGATTTCACATCTCATTCATTTTGATATTCCCAGCAAACAGTCCAGTGTCAAGCATGGGTTAGGTGCTTTAAACATGCTTAAGTGAATATAGCTTTATCAGAAACAGAATTGCATTATTGTCCGACACTTGAAAATTCTGAGAGGATTCCTGAAACTTTAGGAGTGCGTGCCCTCAAGCAAGACAGCTATTGCCAATGCCTCTGCAGTGGATTTAAATTAGCAAGTTCTGGCTAACATCAGTAATTCACAGACTTTTGGTCCCCATCTGAGAAATCGCTAGCAGACCTTTAAGATTAAGGGTGACATGGTGGAAGTGAAAACTGTACCTAATATCTAATTTGAAAATTATATCTTAGATTTTATAACTCAAGAATTCCAAAGTCAATGTTGCTAAAATATTAGGGCAGCATGGCTTTTCAGGGTAACCTCTTGCCTTAGTCTCTTACTGGAGGAAGGAATCATAATTAACTGTACACAAGCTTTTTGTTCTCAGTATAGGACTCAAACAAATTATCTGGTAGGTACATGTTTGTAGAGGGAAACCTGTTTGGAAATAAACTGTATAATCTAATACATTAGGTAATCCACAAAATCTTAGACAAATACACGTGATCACTTTTTAATTCTGTGAGCAACCTTTCTTTTCTAAACTGCTGTCTGGTTTAATTTCAGCAGTAATCTTCCCTCTTCTAAGTCTTTGTCTCTTTCTTTTAATTTTCTCAAGAGGACTTTTTCCTGCTACCACCCTTTTCTTATGTTTGCTGTTTGGTCTTGCCTCTGGCAGAAACCACACAAGGAAAATAGATAGTTGGCAAGGCTAAGAAACTGCCAGCCTTCACAAGATTGCAGATAAACTCCGCCCTGTTAATCTCCTTAGTGTTTCCTCATGGCGTGAGAACCTAATTTCTGTAGCTGGTGGAAGGATCCGGAGAATGAGGAAATGATTCCTGTGAGTGGAGGACGGAGGGAAGGGAGTGTGGGAGGAGGTGTGCACTGCCAGCAAAAGCTTGTCTAACTCCTTGTAAGTGCCGGGTCTAGCTAGGCTTGAGGCTGACCGTTTATTCCTTCATTCCAGACTTACCGTGGGCAATAAGGGAAGGGGATTTTTCAAAACCTTGTATCATTTGTTAAAAAAAAAAACTACATGTGATTTAAAAAGTCAAACATAAAAATGAAAACTCAGCTAAGAGAACCACATAGCTGTATGCGCGTCCATCCGTTTCCTATCTTCATGATCTCGGAGCAAGCTGGGTGTCTCCTCCTATCAAGGCTCATGAATCAGGGATGCCTGTTTCATTGTCTTTCCCCACATGGTTTCAGTTATTCATCTCATTCTCACCTGGCCGTATTTCCTTACGCATTTCTTTGTCCACTGCTTCTTCTTTTTCTTTTGTTCAAGCTTATTGAATATGAATTCTTCCTTTGCTGTCTTATCTTTTTTTGCTCTCCCATTCATTGCTTAAAACATGGCCATCTTCCATTATAACCACGCTACTGAAACTGCTTTTGCTAAGGTCACTACCTAACAATAACCAACACATCTAATGATCATTTTTCAGTTCTGATCTTAGACTTCTTTCTATCATCACACAGTTGCTTATTCTTTCCTAAAATTCCCTCCTTCCCAGGATCCCATGACATCACACTCTTTGGCTTTGCTGCTCTCTCTCCATTGCTCCTAATCAGCTGTTTTCATGGGTTTGCTCTTGGTCTGCCCACTTCTCAAAGTTGAAGCTTCCAGGGTTCTATATATCATCCTCTTGTGTCCTTACTCCGTGCACTGACCCTAGACGGGCCACTCACATCCAGAGCTGAAGATAACACCTGCACATGGAGATCAAATTCTACTGAACTTAATTTTATTTTATGTAAAATGCACAGGTTGAAATTGCTCACTAAGTTTCTTTCCAACTGTAAAATTCCAATCTTTGGATCGTTTTCTGTATTCACCTTAAATACATTCCACCATTTGTGTTTATTTTCATTTAGGTGAAAATGACAATGATAGACTACATAGCTTTAACAATTGCCTTTTTGTCTGTCATCTATAAACAGACAGTGTTTTCCTATGTCAGCATTAAATTATTTTTCTGGGAACTGTAACTGCACCACACATTTTAAAAGTAGCACTGGTTTGACTGATGCATGGGTGACAACTGTGAAACCTTTTCCCATAGTTCAGTGAAAACAACCACAGACTACTTTGTGTCTACCAATTTTGTTTTAAGACACAGGGTTTCCCTCTGTCACTCAGGCTGGAGTGCAGTGGCATGATTATAGCTCACTGCAGCCTCCAACTCCTGGACTCAAGGGATCCTCCCACCTCAGCCTCCTCAGTAACTAGGACTTCAGGTGTGTGTCACCACGCCTGGCCCATATGTACCAATTTTGAAAATAGCCTCCAACAATACTGAATTTATGTTGATTCCAATTCTTTGTGAATATGGCTATTTGATGTCTCTGCCTCATCATTACACCATGCATTTATCTTTCTCCTGCAGAGACTGTATTAGTCTTATAGGTAAGTTTTGCTTAAGTCTGCAAGAAATTATACCTGTTGGAATGTAATTCAGGAGCTCCTCACTGAATTGTTTCAGAGGCTTCAAGTCTTATTTCTCCCTTCTCTTTTCCCCCACACTTAATACCAGTGGCAACTGGGGATAAATAAGACCATATCGCCCATTTGCTAACAAGGAGTATAGCTTGGAGCCAAGAGTGTGAGCTTTTGTTAGCCCTGTGAACTTCGCAACTTTGGCAAGTTACTTAACCTGTCAATTTCTTCAACTATGAAAAAAATGTAATAGCACCTCAGTTGTTACTAGGATTGAATGAGTTATTACATGCAAGTGTTTCAGAACAGTTCCTGACACATTACAAATGCTCAAAATGAGATTATATTATTATAATTTGTTAAGGTATGCTTTTTTTAATTTGTAAGTTCCACAGTGAAAACATACAATTAAAAATATACTTGCATTCAAGTGAGTATTTTGGTTTTCACTAAGTCCGACAGCTTATAACGTAAAAACTCTATATCCTTGCTCAGCATACCCTGAAAACACACCACACACACACACACACACACACACACACTCACTCACTTTCTCTGTTTTTCTCTTTCTTGAACCCAAAGCCTGGTTAATGTCAATTTTAGCTTGACCACTGATGATCGTAACAATATTTCCTATGGCTTATATTCAATCTTGTAAAAGGCCAGAAATATATTAGTGCCATCAATAAATTAACACCTTTAAATTTGAAAGTGCTTCTGGTATGTGGTAGATGAATGACTTCCTAACCCAGGTGATAGATAGGCCCTCTTTATTTAAAACAGAATCATTTACCAGAACTTTTTTATTGACAGTTTAACCACAGACACATCAACAGAGGCAAAATTTAATGATGTGCTAATTACTAAGGAGAACTGATAAAACATGTGAGGGATGCGTGTATGTGCATGCACGTGTGTGTAATATATAAGTATTTACATGGTCTGCTGTATTGGGGGAACTCTGATTCCTTCTAATTTTATCTTACAGTTCTGTCTTCAAGTGAGCTTGCTGGTATAGGGACAGTACAGTGAGCTCTGTGGGGACGCTGCAAAGTGTAGGGTCATGATTTCCCATCCCTTTCTATCTTTTCTTGCCCCAGCCAGGTACACATTTACTTTCATTGGCTAAGTGTGAAGCATTAATAATGAGGCATGCAGGGCACAGATTTCCTTACTTGTGTGCATCCGCCTATATTTTGACAAGCTCCAAGTAATTAAAGTGATAAGACTTGCCAATAAGCCTAGAATGCACACATTCTAATTTAAACGCTTCTTGTAGTTGTAGTATTCAAATTTGTAGTAAGTGTGGGAGGGGGCTGATAGAAAAACAACTGAAATTGTAAATTTAGTTTCACAGTTGACATTCTCATTTTAGAACTGAAATATTGTGTGCCAGAGCTAACTATATTGCTTGAAAGGGCTAGTCTTAAAGTTAATTGAGTAATGCTATCCTGTAATTCAAAAGCCAATTGGTGCACTCATCCATGAAGGCTTAAGTTCATAGACTCAGATTGCTGGGCTGTAAACTGGGTGCCGAAAACAAACAAGCTCATGATATTTTTTTCTGTGACACAAAGAGAAGTGATTTTTTGTTCTCTTTTTTGTTCTTTTTCTTGCCCGCTTTTTTTCTGTCAATTATAAAAAGTTTTAAAAAGCTTTTAAAGCTTTTTACATCTTATGTTTAAGTAGGACAGGGAGTAGTCTCATTTTAAATGTGGCTTTTAAAATAACCACCAAAACCTGCTTTAAAATATATATGTACTTCAGGCTGAGATATTTTTATGAGATCTCATATATATAAGATAAAAAACAGAAACGTCGGTAGCATCTTGGGTGGGTCAGTTTTGTTATGTTATAGAACTAACCTTTTGTGTTTTAGAACTTTTCCTCTCCTTAAGTAGCTGTATACCAATTTTCCCCCTTCTTCAGACTTAATGACACAGTATGATACATTTTATACATTGTTTTCAAAGTACTTCTGATAGAAGAAAGAAAGATCTAGGGGATTTAGGGTATGTAAGCATCTCATAATCATGTAAGTATTTTGCATGTTTCATAGTTATGTAAAATGTGTGCAAAACTTACTGTTAATCCCTAATATATCTATGTTTGATTAAACATGTAAACAATTTTCTGTGAAACTCAGTGACTAAAATGGACTTTTCAGGAAGATATAGCAAGTTTATTTGTGGCTCTAATATCATGTAGGTTTCAGGTCTACTTGAGGACCACAGGTATAAGAAATAGCCTCGACGGTGCATACCACGTGAATGTGAACACTGACAGCAGACCTATGTGTCAGTTTTTACCTCCTTAAGGGCCCAACTAGCCATTAAACTTCTGAAGCATTATTTTCTAAGATTTTATGTATTTTCCACCATCAATCAAGGTTGTTTTATTTTTAGTTGACAAATAATAACTGTAAATATTTATGTGATATCATGTGATGTTTTGATACATATATGCGTTATGGAATGATCACACCAGGCAGATTAGCATATCCATCCCCTCAAGTGTCATTTCTGTGTGGTGAGAATATTTGAAATCCTCTCTGTTGGCAATTTTGAAATGTACAATGCATTATTATGAACTATAGTCACCATGCTGTGCAATAGATCACCAGAACTTATTCCTCCTGTGTAACTGAAACTTTGTGCCCTTTGACCAATGCCTCCGTTTTGTCCACTGACACCTCTCCCAGTGATGTTAACCACCATTCCACTCTCTGTATCTTTGAGTTCAACTTTTTTAGATTCCACTTATCAGTGAGATCATATGGTATTTTTCTCTCTGGACCAGACTTACTTCACTTAGCACAATTTCCTCTATGTTTATCCATGTTGTTGGAAATTATAGAATTTTCTGTCTTTTTAAGGATGAATAGCATTCCATAGTGTGGAGTGTGTGTGTATGAGTGCGTGTGTGTGTGTGTGTAAATTATATATATATATATATAAAATGACATTTTAAAACTCATCCATTGATGGACATTAGGTTGTTTTCATATCTTAGCTATTGTGAAAAATTCTGCAATAAACATGGGCATGTAGACATAAGATTATATAATCTTTATGGTAAATTTGTTAAAAGCATTAATCAAGGTGAGAAGAGGGGCAGATTATGTGTCCTTCTGCCCATGGGGATGCAGAGCCTGCATGGCTCCTTAACACATGTGTGTATGTAAAGAAGCTTTTCCTAGTTGGTTTATGAAATTGAGGGATTACCAGAAATGAGGCCTGTTGGTTCCTTGTGTAGTTGGTGGTTAGAAGAATAATTGGTTTTTAATGGATTGGACCAAAGGGAAGGAGGTGATTTTGAGACAAATTTGGGTGAGGTTAATAAAAAGAAGCCTTTCGTTGTCCTAAAATACAGTGTTCTGGTTACCTGTGGCTTTCCAATGTTTATATCTTCCTTTACCTGCAAAACAGAAAAACAAAAAGAGGCAAAGAGTCTAGATGAGTCCATTGTGATTTGTTTTTTTCCACCCAAGACCAATGAAACAATGTTTTCAAATTGTAGGTGTATGCCTATGTATATGTATAAAAGGCAGACCTCTGTGCAATTTATAACTCACTGCTGACCTTTCTTGCATGCCCAGGAAGAAAAAAGGGAGATGGTGCCTCAAAAGGGCATAGGAAAATAAAACTAAACAAAAAACTGGAAAAAAAATGAAAATTAATTGTTACTGGTGGGTGGTTAGGTACTTTGCCTGTTGACAATGACCAGTTCTTAGTTAAGGCTCTTCTCTAAGAAAAATATAACTGGGGGGAAACAATACTGGAAAACAAAACAAAGCAAAATCAAGAATTATTTTTCAAAGCCAAAAGGACAGATCTCTGTTCTTGCTTTTTTATTGGAATATATTGTTAAAATTCAATTGTCCTTTATTTTAAACTAATGGCTAATTTATTCATTGAAATGTTTCTGTAGTTAAATACCAGCTGTCTATTAATTCCATTTTGATCTTGACTTTTTTCTTGGCAACTTGAAAAGACTAACTTTAAGTGGAGGGAAGAAAATTTTAAATCATCCTTGTAATTCCCCTTTTTCTTCCTGATATTTCTCCAACTTATGGGTTTGGGGAAATCAGCCAGATTTTCAAGGTGGTTCTGGCCTTGAAGCCAAAATTCCACTGCAAATGCATGTCTGTTGCTACAGCTGCCTCTGAAAATTGATGTGGTTTCAGAAAAACAGCCATAAATTTCTTCCATCCCATGGAAAATGAGTTGCTATATTGTAAAGACAAGGCAGTCTGAAATAGATAATTTCAGCATGAATAAACAAATATGTAAAGCTTATCCATATATATGAGAGATACATGTGAGAGAGAGAGATCCTTAGCGAGATCACCCAGCTTGCTGGTGCTAGAGCCAAGTCTAGAATTCAAGTCTATGACTCAATGCAAAGCTCTTGCAACTTTGCTATCAGAGGTTTTCATTTTGTATCATTCAGTTATTTTCCACTTCTTCTCAGATATTTTATGTTAGGAAATGAGATGACCATTAAAATTTTATAACACAAACTTTGTAAAACCTGACGGACTTTGTTTTTATAAGAAATCCACAGTAACCAATGAATAACCAATGCATAGCAAAGGTCTCTGGGAGTACCAGGTGTGTTATCAACCAAAATAGCCAAAATTCTCAGCAACTTTTTATATAAAAGAGTGTTCTCCTATAATGCAGTATTCTATTTCTTAACAGCCTTGGATCAAATGTAAAAAAAATCCTGATGAATCATCTTTTGCTAAAGAATATGTTTCTCACTATTATCTGAATAGCCTACATTACACTATGTCCTGTCATTGTGATCTAATAATAAAAAAGCACATACTGTAAAGATTGGGGTTAAAACCTCACTTTAATTTCATACTTTTCTCCTTCTATTCATCTGTCCAATGATACATTCCTTTGTTCTTTTTTAGTTTTTACAGGATGCAGGTAGGATAAAATGAAATTATGGCATTGAAGGTACTTTGAAAAATTGCAAGTCTGATACGTATGTGGACTTAATACTAAGGTTCTCTTATTATTGATCTGTATCCATTTCTTCCCCTTACGTTTTTTAACATTTGTGTTTGGAGAAGCAGCATGGCGAATTCTCTGGCTGTCCACTACTGGAGGCCAAATGAATACACTCAGTTTAGCAGTAGACTGTTTGCGTTCCTCCATGGACGGCCTAGAAGGGAGGAATGTGACAGCATATCCAGAGGCTGTAGTTTCAATGCCTTAGGAATTTTGGGTTTTAAATATGTCAAGTGAAGAGACATTGAGTTGATTTTTTTAAGTATCAGAATGTAAAGTAGGCAGTCAAGGGGAGAGGAGGGTTTAAGACCATAACTTAGACTTATGCCTTATTAGAGAAGGAAACAGGTGTTTTTATATAATATTTTAATAATCAAATCTTATCCTTATTAAAAATTAAAGCTTTGAAACATTTAAAAATTTTTATAGATTTCTCAATTAATACATATGTACATGTATGTATATATATATGTGTGTGTGCATTTACATATTTCCTTATAACCTTAAAATATGTATTTATTAATTCATTCAGTTGTTCATTCAACCAGTATCTGTTGAGCACCAATTTTGTGTTCCAGAAGAGCTGGTCTGGTATCCCTGCATATAGTACAGGATCCATGTACCTTCCAAAAAGGCAAAGCAGTAGCTGCTTCTGTTCAACATTATACCTCTAGTGCCTCACACAGTATTTGACACATACTAGGTCTTAATAAATGAATGAAAAAATTGAATTACATTATGTTGTCTAGTTTGGTACACGTGCTTTAAAATCACATCAAGGGTCATATATTTTAAATAGTCTCCTTATTATGACCAAAGTGGTTTCCTTGCCTGAACTTGATGATCTCCAGTGATAGGAGTGCAACATGACCGGAAGTAGATCTTGCACATGCACTTTTGCACAAGTGTATCAGTCAGGGTTCCCCAGGGGAACACAACCAATAGAATATACACACACTAACATTCATTCATTCATTCATTCATTCAAAGGAATTGTCTCTTTTGATTGTGGCAGCTGGCAAGACTGAAATCTGTAGGGTCAGCAGGGTAGAAACTCAGGTAGGAGTTAATGCTGCAATCTTAAGGCAGAATTTTTACTGCTCTAGGAAACCTCAGCTTTTACACTTAAGGACTTCCAAGAACTAGATGAGGCTACCCATACTGTCATGGGTAATCTCCTCTACTACTATCAGTCTACTGATATTTACTACATCAACAAAACACTTACGTTAGTGTTTGATTGAATAAATTATAGCCCAGCCAAATTCACTCATAAAATTATCCCAACAGTTCTTCCTGTTTGTTGCTTTTCCTTCTTTGGAACCAAAGGTTTTTTCTGTAGCTTCTAGACATGGACTTTAACTTTGTCCGCTTAGTGTCCCATACAACATGATAAATCTGTCTCCTTATGACAGCCCTTCACAAATTGAAGATAGCCAGCATGGCTTGACTCATGCCTGAGTCTCTTCTTCCATAGCCCAGCTACAGAGAGCCTCTTGGTTTACCCCGTGGGGTCATAGTATCATCCTCACTCTTTCGCTCTACCATGCACACATGAAATGTGGACTTGAAGTCGAAGAAAGACATTTCAGATGTGTTGTGCCCAGAGTAGATCAGAGTACAACTGTGGTTTTGCTTCTGGATCCTTTGCTTCTACCGAGGCATCATAAGGTCACTGTTGTTTTCAGTGTGAGAGACAACATGATGTCGGCTCATGGGGAGTTTATTGCAAATGGAGATTGTTGTTTTGTTTTTTTAATGTATGCCATTGCTGAGCCAAACCTTCCCAAATCTGCACCTGAGCAATGTGTGCATGTTTAACCCAGGTTTAGATGTTTATTTTCATTCTCTTAAGTATTACTTTGTTAGATTTAATCAATTCTCCTGGCGCATCAGGAGCCTTGTGGATCCGGAGCCTTGTGGATCCAGCATATCTATTATCCCTCCCCACTTTCTGTCATCTGGAAATGTTTGTTTTGGAACAGTATACACTCTTGTGACACTGTCATTGAATCAGAACTTTCTACTTTGGTATTTCTACTTTGGTATTATTTAGCTCATTAAAACGATGAGAAATTCTAGCGAAATTATGTCACTTTTTGGATAACTTACAACTGATTAAGAAAAACATAGGTCTTTGGTTCTTGGTGTAGGCACGTTAACACTGTATCACATTACTTCTGTGGTCAGTAAATAACTTCTGTTTAGGAGATTTGCCATAACAAAGGTGAGCTGGCGCGAAGCCTCCCAGTTATAATCTCCTGCTTAATATTGTATTTAATAAGTCTCTTGTTTCTCTTTCTCACGCTTTTCTTAGGAATCAAGACACATTGGTACAGAAAGTGCATAATAGTGATCAACCATTATTGGCCCAGATATCTATCCTATGCAGAAACTTATTTCCCAGGCATTTATTCCAAGATATGTATGAATACTTTTGTATAAAATGGCCGAATTTATGTGATTTAGCACTGCTGCTGCAAACCACAATTGAGTTTGGAAATTTATTTTTTTATTGGGTTACAACAGTTGATATCAAACTTTACCATGCCTTGGAATCACAAGCAGGGCTTTTTAAAATGTATATTTCAGGAGGTTCTGATTCAGGAGGTGTGTAGTGGGGCCAGAAAATTTATATTTGTAACAAGTTCTTTGGTGATGCTGATGCTTCTAGTCTAGGGCCCACGCTTTGGGAATCAATATGTTAAGTTTGCTACATACTAGATTTCCATTTGAGGTATGTGTTTTCAGCTTCAGAAAAGCTTATACATTTCTGTGAGCTGCACATTCAGTGGATTGAGTGCCAGACCCTGTTAGGAGTGCTGACGCTATAGTAATAAAACAAGAAGCTCTCTGTCTTGATGAAGTTAACATTCTAGAGAGAGGAGACTAAGTGAGTAAAAAAAAATTCTGTGGGCCAGAGCACATGTGAAGCTTTTCTGTGGTTCCGTAAAGCTAGAACTTTTCGTTTATATCATAGAAGGGTGAATTTTGTTTAAAAAATAAAATGTAAGCCTCAACAATTATGACAGGATGAAGTCTGGTTTTATGATGATACTTTGAGCTATTCGGTAATAGTGGGAATGGGCTAAGGTAGATTGCATGGTAAGTGTTTGGGGATTGAATGTGTAGTCCATGACCCTGCTAACAATTTTCTACTGATAGAAACTAAGCAGCTGTATAGAAGTTGAACTCATAACTTTGAGCTTATTGACAGCTTGCTCCATATACTTAAGTCTTAGGTAAAACCAAATTAAAGTCAGATCGTTTTTCTTTCCCCAGTATTTGGAAAAGTGATTTTAAATTGTTGTTTGTCAGTGACATTTATAAAACTTATGCAATGGTAGATAGAACAGCAGTGTTGAGAAAAGTTTATAACTTTCCACTCTTTTAGGTACAAAGATAATATCTTTTTCTCAATGATGCATTTCCTGTTTTGCAAATCTTTTTTAAAAAGTTATTTCATGTTCTGTGTCATTAAACAGTTATTTAAGAGGCGAAGTCAAAAAAAGTACAAATAAAAAATTGTGACTATTTGTCTGGAAAGTAATTGAGTCCTTTTTGCACTAAGAACCCCATAAATTCCAACTGAATCTAACAGCTGAGCCAGCTTCATGGTCATTTGGCAACACGTATTGAGTTTGATGGTTTAAAGGAAGACAACCACACATGGTAGTATGAATAACAGTGATCTGTTCCAAAGCCTGCGATATTTTTTCCCATTCAAATATTTTGTATCTTGAATCTACTTTTCAGCAGTGCTCCAAAAGAGGTAAAATCAGGAATACAGTATATTTAAATCTCCAGGTCCCCAAATGTAACCCACGATTTCTTATGTCTCCCACTTATCAGTTTATAAATATTTATGAAAATCCTATGGTGTTCCCAATTCTTCCACCTTTTCTTCTATCCTCCCCGTATAAGCCCAATAAAACGTTAAAATTTGTGGGAGAAGTCCAAAGAACTATGTAAAAACTTTCTTTTCCTCAGGGACCTTAGTGTTTTCCTGACCATGTATGACTTACAATTCAAAATCAGCCAGTGATAGTATGTGTTCAGCAGAATAAATGATTTTTACAACTTTTTATACTGAAATAATTTTAAATAAACAGAGTTTCACAATAATACAGAGTTCCTGTGTACTCTACACCTAATTTCCCTCAATGACGATATCTTACGTGACCACAATGCATTAGCAAAAGAGAGAGGTTGATGTAGATACACAAGTGAGCTATAGATCCTAGAATTATTGCTTTTTGCTTCAATTCAGGCCCAAGGACTATTTGAAAAGACAACTAGGGAAGGATAGAGAAGGAGACACTTTAAGAGATGATAGAGCATCATCATGAGTTTTTTAAAAGTGCAATTTGGTAAGCTATTTCTTATCAGGAATTTACATCTTTAGTTCTGTGCAGTTTAGCTCTTTAAATTGTACATAACAAAATTTTAGCCATTTTGTCAGGCCATAAATGCTATAGGAATCAATGGGAAGAAGAGAAATCAGTGAGAAATACTTGGGGAGGCCTTTAGGGAGACATGCTATAAGTTTGAAATACTGAAAGTTCAGTGGGATTTTTATGGTAAGGAGTGGAAAAGCGTTTCCTCTTATTATATTTCAAAATTGTATTAACTTCATAGCAATTCACATGTTATTAATGTTGGAATTAGAAGGAGAAAAAGACCAATATCATGAATCTTTCCACTATTTTTTTTCCAGGGGTTTTACAGTTCCAGGTTTTACATTAAAGTCTTTTATCCATTTTACTTTATTTTTTTGGATGGTATAAAATAGAGGTCCAGTTTCATCTTTTTGCACGTGAATATTCAGTTTTCTCAACACCATTTGTTGCAGAGACTATCCTTTGTCTATTGCATATTCTTGGTGTCTTTGTTGAAGATCGGTTGCCCAGAGGTGTGGATTTATTTCTCGGCTCTCTATTCTGTTCCATTGGTTTATGTGCCTGTTTTTATGCCAGTATGATACTGTTTTGATTACTATAGTGTAATATAGTTTAAAATCAAGAAATGTGATGCCTGCAGGTTCATTCTTACTTGAAATTGTGTTGGCTATTCTGGGTCTTTTGTTGTTACACAAAAACTGTAGAATTATGAAACAGAAAACTTGTATTTTGGTGGGAATAGCAGTGAATATGTAGATTGCTTTGTATAGGATGAATATTTTAACATTATAAGTCTTCCAATTTGTTAACACAAAATGTCTTTCCATTTATTTGTACCTTCTTTAATGTCTTTCATCAATGAATTATAGTTCTCAATTTATAAGTCTTCACCTCCTTGGTTAAGTTTTTAAGTTGTCCCCAAGTTTTTTATTCTTTTTGATATGATTGTAAATAGGATTGTTGCCTAATTTCTTTTGCATAATTTGTTTAGTACATACACAGTGTTTTTTGTTGGTTGATTTTTCTAAACAGTATTCTACAGCTTTACTGAATTCATTTATTAGTTCTAAGAGTGTTTTTGATGAAGTCTTTAGGGTTTGCCATTTATAAGATCATGTCATCTGCAGAGGTAATTTTACTTCTTTCTACTTATTTGGATGCCTTTTATTTCTTTTTCTTAATTAATTACTCTGGTTAGGACTTCCAGTACTATGTTGAATAGAAGTCTTAAGCATGGTCATTTTGTCTTGTTCCTAATCTTAGGAAAATTGCTTTGATTTTCAACATTGAGTGTAATGTTAGCTTTGGATTTGCCATATAGGGTCTTTGCTACATTGAGGCACATTTCTTCTATACTTAGTTTTTTGAGTGTTTAATGATTTCATGAAGTTGCCACCAAGAGCACAGACAACAAAAGCAAAAATAGACAAGTAAAACTACATCAAACTCAAAAGCTTCTTCAGCAAAGGGAACATTCAACAGTGAAAAGGTAACCCAAAAATGGGAGAGAATATTTGCAAACCGTATGTTTGATAAAGGGTCAATTTTATAAATAGATAAGGCACTCCTACAACTCAACAACAAAAGCAAAAACAAAAGTCTCAATCAAAAAATTTGAAAATGAGAATAGTGTTTAAATAGACATTTCTCCAAAGAAGACATAGATATGGCCAGCAGATATTTGAAAAGGTGCTCAACATAACTAATCAGCAGGGCAGTGCAAATCAAAACTGCAATGAGTGATCACTCCATAACTGTTAGAATGGCTATTAAAAAAAACAATAACAGCAACAGCAAAAAGACAAGAAGTGTTTATGAGGATATAGAGAAATTAGAACCCTTGTGTACTGTTGGTGGGAATATTAAATGGTGCAACCACTATGGAAAACAGTATGGAGGCTCTTCAGAAATTTAAAATTAGAACTACCATGTGATCCAACAATTCTACTCCTGGACATATACCCAAAAGAAATGAAATTAGGGTCTCAAAGACAAATCTATACTTCAGTGTGCATCGCAGCATTATTCAGAATAGCCAAGCTATGGGAACAATTCACATGTCCCCACTGACATACAAAATGGATAAAGAAAATGTGGAGTGGACGAAATCCTAGCATTTGCAACAGCATGGATGGGCCTTGAAAACATTATGCTGAGTGAAAAAAGTCAGTCACAGAAGGACAGATACTGCATGATTCCTCTTATGCAAGGCAAATAAAATAGCCAAACTTATAGAATCAGAAAATAGAACGGTGGTTGGCAGGCATGGCAGTAAAGGGAAAGAGGGAGTTGTTGTTCAATGCATATAAAATTACAGTTATTCATGATGAATAAGTTCTAGATATCTGCTTTACAACAAAGTGTCTTTAACAATATGGTGTTTTGCACTTAAAAATTTGTTAAGAAGTTAGATCTCATGTCAAATGTTCTTAACATATACACAAACATATAAAACAGACACAAAAAGCAAAGGCGCACAAGGAAAATGTTGAAGGTAATGGTTGCTTTTATTATCCTTAATTGTGGTGATGGTATGTATCATGGATATATGTATATGTCCAAACACATCAAATAGTAAACATTAAATATATACAGGTTTTTCACGTATTAATTATATTCCAATGAAACTGTAAAAAAGAATGTTTAAAAGGGCAATAAGGCCGGGCATGGTGGCTCATGCCTGTAATCCCAGCACTTTGGGAGGCCGAGGCAGGCAGATCACAAGGTCAGGCATTCAAGACCAGCCTGGCCAATATGGTAAAACCCCATTTCTACTAAAAATACACACACACACACACACACACACACCCTGCCACACACACACACACACGCGCACACACACACACACACACACAAATTAGCTGGGTGTGTGTCCCAGCTACTCAGGAGGCTGAGGCAGGAGAATTGCTTGAACCCGGGAGGTGGAAGTTGCAGTGAGTCGAGATCCCACCACTGCACTCCAGCCTGAGTGACAGAGCAAGACTCCGTCTCATAAATAAATAAATAAATAAATAAATAAATAAATGGACAATAAAGTGATGAAAGAAAGGGGTAGGTAATAAATGATGATTAAGAAGGAAGAAGGGCTTTTGAGATACTGATTCAGTCACAGGAAAGATCCTGTTAAAGCTTTACAGAGCTTACTCATTAGCCCTCACTTCCCTTCGTTGGCAGGAGCATGTGTTTGGAATAAGACAGACCACTTATTAACTGTGTGAGTGATCAGCTTATTTAACTTCGGTGAACTCTAGTCTCCTCTGCTGTAAAATGCTGATGAAAACAGCCATCTTACATTAGGGATCTTATGGACCAAAACCAAGTGAGATAGAACAGTAATAATATTAATTAACAATCCTAATAATTAATTAATATTGCATATCATTTACCATAGGCTAACCATTGCTATGGCACTTCACACATATAAACTCATAAATCGATCAAAACTAGTCTATGCATTCACCCTGTTCTTATAGATGAGAAGGCAGAGGTCCAAAATAAGAAGTTGCCCAAGATCTGACAGGCGGTGATGGGATGTCAGCAGAGCTAGGATTCAACTCAGGCAATTTGGCTCCAGTATCTGATTTGAGTTGTAGTACTCAGAAAATTTCTAACAAAATGTCAAGCACAACTGTAGGCACTCAACAAACATTTTCTTCCCTTCTCCCTCCCTTGTCCTCTCTTCCATGTTACTTAGGAATACTCATTTAAATTAATCAGTATCTATGAAAAGCACTTAACCTGAACCACTGCTAGAAAAAAAATGAAGAACCAGAATGGAGGAAACTGTGATTAAACTACTAAAAGATATTATGGCTTCACATTATATTGTCAACTCAGTTTTAAAAATAATATGTTTTTCTCCAAATTCACCCTGTGATTTCATGTTAAAACCTCTTATTTGGCTTTTAGGGCCCACCAGTGTATGAAGGAGATATTAAGGGAGGAGGATGGAAATTGTAAAGGAAGATAGAAGAGCGTAATGTTTAATATGTAAAAAATGTGAAGCGTGTCAAATATCCTCAGTGGGAAGGGAGGAAACATTAATAACTTGACCTGGAATAGCCCCAAAAGCAAAACTTAGAAGCCTTTAAAAACACAAAAGTCCTAACATGTCAACATTAAGGAAAATATATAGTCAAGTCAGAATTTTAAAATGATGATATGTGTTCAAAATATTGGATTGCAGACATTTTCTTCATTATTCACCACAATAGGAGGGAGTTTTTTTCTTCGCTAAAATACAAGATGTTCTTGTGAACCAAATAACTGGAAAAATCAAAACCCTACAAAGGGCAAGATGCTAGGAAGCTTCAAACATTTTATGGGGGCAGATTGGATAGAATTGGATCCCAACAGATAACTAGAGATCTTTTATCTGTTATGAATAATTCATGACTTCTAGGTCAATAAATATTGTTTAAAACGATGATACTTTTTATAAAGGCAAGGGACCACTGTCATTTATTGTTGCTATTTTTTAATTCTATAACTGATTATTCAGAATTACATGATGATGGTGCTTTTTTTGGATGAACGATTGGCACACATAGCTTTGATGAAAAAACGGAAATTTTACTATATAGTTTTCTCAGGTCATTTTGTCAGGTTGAGTAGAAAGGAAGTTTTGTTCACTACAAATTAAGAAATTCCTCAAGCCAAGAGTCACTAAGAAAACGTGAGCTCTTGTAAACATGTTTTAAAGTATCATGAAACAAGATTTTTAAAATTATTTTTATGCAATGTAGTATTGCCATAGTTTTCAGTAAATAAACATTTCTTTCTTGGTCATCTACAGAATATTCATTTAGATCTACTAAATACCTTTGTCTGCTCAGCTAAGTTTATTCTAAGTTTGTGTACTTTGTGTGGAGTGACAGTTTTGTTCCCAGTATATGTTTTATTTCTAACATGTATTGCTTTGAATAGCCCAAAAAATACTGTAAAGTAATTTTTTTGACAATGAGTTTCATTTTATAGAGAAGCAAATGCAATCATACTAAAAGAAAGCAATTGCCAAGAAATCTGAAATTTATTTTAATCTTGGAATGCTTTTTTAATAAAGGTGCATTGATACAGGTAGAAATAAAACTAAACTTCTAAGGCACAAAAGACACTGCACAATCTTTTATATTAAATTATATAATTTTCCAATTCCCGCTATTATTTGATGAATGCATATATATGAATGAGTGCATGTGTGTGTCTGTGTGTGTGTGTGTCTGTGTCTGTGTCTGTGTCTATATGTATGTTGGCTAAAACTATTATACTAGCAAATCAGAACCTAAACCATCTATGGATTGTGATTGTTTTAGATTTAAAACATATGGAAAACATTGAGATACCAAGGGGTTCAATATTTAGTCTTATGTTTAGCTTTTTCCTCTGTATGTGACTAATACCAGTCTAGAATATAGGAATGCAAAGAAAACATTTGTCTACCTCCACTGTAGACTCAAAGTTGCACTGAGAATAGGAAGATTAAAATGATACACAGTAGACGTATGAGAACCCACAAAAAATAAAAAATAAAAGCCACTCATGGCCCTTTTGATAAAAATGCCTAGAATGCCATCATCAAATGGAAACATTTGATAAAATGTATAAACCATAGAAACAATAGCAGCTGAATTATTTCAGAAACATTTACATTGAAAAAGAGTACCTCATGTTGCCACTTGGAGCCTCACCCATGCCTGAGTTATATAAGGTAGATGATGAGATACGCGATTTTTGAGCTGATGAGATTCTGGACTTGGAGTAGATACTGTTATGGGTTGAGAATATTGAGGACCTTGAGATGAATCTATTTTGCATGTGAAACAGATCTGAATCTTTAGGGACCAAAGAGAAGACTGTGATAGGCAGAATAATGACCTCCAGAGAGGTTCATGCTCTAATCTGTAGAACCCATAAGTATGTTTCTTTACATGGCAAAAGGGACTTTGCAGATATGATTGAGGCAGTGCACCTTGAGACAGGGAAGTTACCCTAGATTATTAGGTGAGCCCAACCTAATCACATGATTTCCTAAAGGTGAAGAACCTTGCCAGGCTGAGGTCAGAGGCTGAAGTCAGTGGGAGGTGTGACAAAGAAAGAATGGTCGCAGAAATATAATGTTACTGGCTTTGAGGACACAGGAAGAGGATCATTAGCCATGAAATGTAGGTGGCTTTTAGAAGGTGAAGGAGGGAGGAAAATGGAACCTGTTTTAGAGGCTCCAGAGAGACCTTCATGACCTGTGTCGTACTTCTAATCTACAGAACTCTATGATAGTAAATTTGACTGTTGTAGGCCACAAAGTTTGTGATAACTCGGATTCTTATACATAAAAATTGAATGTGGCTCCCAGAAGCTTTGATTTCATATGCATACTGAAATTACAACAAGAAGAGACTGATGAGTATCAACATATTCTATGTTAGAGTGAAGTTCTGATACTCATACTTCACTCTGATACTCAGTGTGAAGTATGTGAGCTTGTGCACACATTTCCCCCTTACTCTGAGATTCAGAATACCCTCCATTCAAAAACTCAGGAATGGAGCTCCAATCAGAAGGGAACACTAAATGGATGGAGATGACCAACATCCTGAAGAGTCACAGCTGGTTAATTTCTACATTTAAAGTATCGTATTGAGTGATCACTTGAGTGAGGTATGGCCTGAATGGTGTTGAGTTCTGCACCCCTTTTGACTAAGAAGGGGTGCATTCAGAGCTGTACACAAAGCAGAGGAAGTCACTAACATTAGGTTGAACATGTGAATTTACAAGTGCATACCTCCTTGCCAAGAGACAAGAAGGAAAAATGGAGAGACAAGGAAATAGAGCCAGAGGCTGAGAACTAAAAAGAACCAATGCATCAAGTGTAGAGTGGCCACCCAGGCAATGTCCTTATAGACAAATCAGTTGGTGATTCTCAGGCATCTTTGCTTTATATAAGTCCTGAATGACACAGTTACTCTGAGGGCAAGACCTACAGGAAGCAAAGCTGGTGACACAGGACAAAAGATCTAGTCTCCTTGGGCAAAAAGACTCAGCACCCAAGGCAGGCTGAGCTGAATGGTCCTCTTGGGCAATGCAGGCCCAGCCTGTCCTTTCTTTCTGCACTGCCCTCCCCTGTGCACACACATACTGAAGGCAGGTGGGCTATAGACTGCAGTTCTGCTTCCTTCCATATACATAAAGTGCAAGACTCACATTCCTAAAATGACTTAAATTAGGTTCTTTTATTTTATTGTCTAGGTTTGAAACCCAATAAAGGCAAATAATAAAAATGGCTTACTTTATACAATACCACGCACTCTACTGACTATTTCATTTATCCTATCTCCTTTAGTAGCTAACCACCATGCAATGACTTAAGTCTTGTTATTTTCAGTACCCTATTTTACTGATGAGGAGATTGAGGCTCAGACAGGTTTAACAACTTGCCCAAAGCATATACCTACCATGTGGCAGAGCCAGTACCTGAACTTACATGTGCTCACTCCAAATGCCAGATCTTTTCTGTTTCTGGCCTAGCTCAGACTATTTCAGTCAAGAATAGCTCAGTCTTAGGAATCCAGTAATATCAGACTCAGAGCACAAACATCTCCCAATTGTTTCACATTGAATTGTTTATAATTTGTGAGACTCTCATTGGTCTCCAAGAGAGACTACATTTTATGATGTCTGCTAATTATAATAATGTTATAGTCCAATAGCCAGACTTCTTGGATTCAAATCTTGGCTTCTCTGCTTCCTGGTTGCATTACAATGTAAGTTACAGAACACAGGCATTTTGTGTGTATTGTGATCTTTGCAATATTCCTAACTAAGTTATTGTCTGACATATTGTACTTGCTCAGTAAATATTTGGAGAATAAAATACTGCTTCAGATTGTCATTGTAAGTACTAAGTGGAATAGTCCATGAAAATGCTTTAGAACATTGCCTGACACCTAATAAATACTCAAAGTTAGCTGACATTATACGTGAAAGTGAAGCCCCAGGAAATGTGATTGAATAGACCTGTGATCTCATGAGATGCTAACAATTAGGAGGTTTGGTTACTTTATTATTAGAATATTCCCCTCCTGTTCCTGGCCTTTCTCACTTCTCTTCTCATTTTCACATAGGACTGTTGTGTTTTAGTGGCAGCAATTAAGAAGGATTGCACAGCAATTGTAAAAATACAAACTGCTGTAAATGCTTAAGAATAGCCTTTCCTCTCCAGCACAGTATAATTATGCACAAAGTATCTGCCTCAATGAATTATTGACAGTAATTGTGGAATCACCACTTCTAAAGGTCTTTGTAAATGATTTCCCATCCCAGAGAGGCAGTGTGTGCTTCATTTTTAGTATTAACTAAATGCTCACCAATCACTAAAAGCTTTTCTCTCATTCATGTGTTTTGATTGATTCTAAGCATATTTTTGGTGCAAGGTCTACAGTCTTGGGAGCTGAGGACCTGATTGACCTTTACACCAGGGCTTTGAACTTGAACACAGTTGTTAATATGAAGCCCTAGCTTGGGGTTGCATCTGTTTGAGCAATACTTCCTCAGGGGAAAAGAATGATTAAGACAACGTGTCAATTTCTAGCATGTTTATGCCAGACTTGTAATAAGCTGACAGTATTAATTATCTCAGTTCAGGAAGCTGAAGCCACAGTCATCTCTTTAGTCAGAGAAGTTGTGCCTGGGTAAAATGAAATGATTTTTTTTTCTTTTTCCATAGATAAATATAAGCATTGCATCCATACTGTTTAACAGGGATGGGTAATGTGCTCACTCCTACCTATCTATAGATATTACCTGACTGCTTTCTCGTTTGACTTAACGTGAATCCAGTTCAACAAATTGTTGACCAGACATGGCTTACTCATGGCAACTTGAGGAGAAATAGAAATCCCTTTCTCAGATTTTAAATGGCCTGAAAGGCAGAGAGAAGTCATTGAATCACACTCTTGAGGCAGTCAAAGGTCTTACACTTAGTTTTGGGGGTATTGTTTTGGATGGGACACATATGCAACCCATTGAACATTATGCTGGACACCTATGTCCCTTCCACGTATGCTTGCCCATATGGCTTGAAAACTATCCCAAGACACACAAAACACAAAAGCAGCTGATGGAGTGGCTTTTCACCTTTAGTTGTTCATGCATTTGATTTAAACCATGAACTGGAGTTATTAATAGGGAGCAGGATGAGAACTGAAGCCGTGAGCCTTCCAGGAAGGTGGGTGGCATATTAGCAATGTATTTATTATTAGTAATGCATCTTCTAGGGATCTGCATATCTCAGTTTTGTGCCATATGGCAGCAGTTACTGATTTCCTCCCATCTTTTGACTGCAGTTCAATTTGAGACAAATAGATGCTAATGGATTTGGGTAATTAACGAAACCAACAGAATACAACACACATGCATGCACGCGCGCCCACACAGCGCCAAGCTTGCTATGCCTTAAGAAGATAAGTGGAAATTTTTCATGGAAAGTTATGGAACGAGAATACATAATCATTCATGGAATAGGGTGAAGGCCACCTACTTAGCAAGAAGAAAATGAATGGGCAAGAAAGACAAAGATTAACAATGGCCTCTCTGTTGCTCCAACTCTTCATTCCCTACTCAGGCACCCTTGCCATTCTGAGCGGTGCCAGTTGTGTGAGAGGTGGAAAGGGGAGGCAGGATGGTCTTATAGGGTTTGTATGTCATTCCATTTCTGCCAGCTTGAGCTCATCCCAGTCATATTGGACCTTACCCAAGGCATTATTCCTGGAGGCATTGTGGAAATCTCCTCAATTCTGCCATCATGTTTTGGGGGTTATCTAGAATCTTCCCACGTCAGCAGTTATTTATTCATTGGCCATGACGATAATGATGTTTAGAAGGGCTTTACTCAAGCTGCTTTGCAAGCGTTAATTTCACAAGCTCTCTGGCTTTCTGGGTAGTAGATTAAACCTTTCCACAAAGTTTTTGCTGGAAGGTAATATATAGAGAGATATTTAAAAAACAAAACAATGGGAACATCTCTCAATTTTTGATGGATATAAAGGACTGAATCTTTGGCATAAGTTACCATGTGCCATCTGGCAGCCTGGAAATTGGTCTTACACAGATAGTGGATATTGACGTAGTTGTGGAAATTGCACCTAGAGAACGTAATGCCCCCTGTAAGATTTCCTCTGTGAATTTCATTAAGTTCTCAGTGGTCAGACACATTCAGTCCAACCTCCTGAAGCAACCAGAGGGTGAAAAATGGACATAGCAAGAGATCCTGCTGTTGTTAACGGATAAAGCAAAATAGAATTCCTTTCTTGGCATCTGAGAGCTGAACATCATGTTAAGCATTCTTGGAAGAGATGGGCTCCAAGACTTTAAGCAACACCAAGGCTCTATATACAGTGTATGAGTCTGAGATAATGAAATAGCAGTAAGAGTGTAGCATTCATAATGGAGATTTCACCGAACGCCAAGCTTTTTAGGGAGACCCGGCTCCTTCCTCCTCTCCTTTGTTTTTTAAATGAAAATCGTTTAGTCTAATAAAACCGATTTTCAAAAGCTCATGTTCTGAGGGGAGAATATATATATTTTGAGAACTGAGGAGTGGCAGACAATATGAGCGAGTAGGAAAAGAGTGTTTTAAGAGGCCATTCAGTGACTTCTGAATGATCATTCATGATTATACTTCAATGTATTTTGCCTTTGCTCCCTAACAGCAAGGCCTGGAATGTGCTGTTGAAGGAAACCAGTGTTTGTTATTTAGAGCCCCGCCTGAACCCTGCAAATGTGTTTCTTGAAAACATAGATGTCCCCCAGCTGCACACCCTCTTCTGTTCACCCGTCAGCATATGATTTAGTATAATCCCCTAAAGGTTCTCAAAACAGGGAAATAATCTTAAATCCTTGCACCGAGTTTATGAGTCATTGTTTTGATTGTTCTTGTAAAGGTGCTTACTTTTTTTTTCCTGCTGTCAATGTCAAATTTCAGATGCAAATCCTTTTTAGGGGAGGGATGGGGAAGTCGAGAATAAAAAGAAGTTTTGGGGGAGGGATGGGGAAGTCGAGAATAAAAAGAAGCAAGCCTCTTTTCACCGATTCGCTCCTTTCTATAGGATTAATAATAACCTGAATTATTTGCCTACCACTGAAACTTAGGAACATAATACATCCAGGGGAAATGATAGCCAAAGGTTCTAAGACAGATCTCTCTTATTTGCAATTATACTTTCTCTTACTTACAATGTATTTTCCATCCAAACCAGACCCAGAGAGAAAATACCAGATGATCAGGAATATCTTTCAGCTCTAACTACAGCACTCTTCCTCCTATATTATATGGTCATGTGTTCATTATTATGTTATTATATTGTGAACCCATATAAGTTCTTAAAGCTGTCATTTTGAGTTTATCTTTCTTTGAGGAAACCAGAAATAAGACAGAGAGCTCCAGTGTGGGCAACATGAGATGAGTGTAGAGTTAAAGCCATCACAGTGTTCTGAGATGCAGATATAAATTCTCCAAAAGAAGAAACCAGGATTTCTTGGAAAAGCGATTAGATTCAAGGTTGGGACATTGAATGAAAGATTAGTATGGAACATCTTGTGGTGTCTGAAAGTAAGAAAGTGCTGAAAAATGAAAAAAAGGAGGCATATCTACCAACCTCAAATAAGAACAGTTCCCCATGGCAGGAGTTGTACAGTTTAAGCAAAATAAATAACAGCATAAAGCCAAAAATATTGCTGAATATAACTCAAGGGATTAAATGGATATTCCTGAGTCCAGACTGAAATAAACAAGTAACTGAATAAAGGCAGTAGAAACAGCAAGTCATCTTTACAAAACAATTCCAATTAATAGATCATAGAATGCATGAGGGAAATAGAACTTTAGAATACCAGAGGAATAATCACTAAAAGCAATCATGATAGATTTAGTGGGTAGAAATTTAAGCAGAAAGAGGATATTTGGATAGTCCCATAGTGTCTCCCCTTAAATAAACATTTATTAATTAAAAAGAGAAAAGTGGTAACTCTATGGTGAAAAAAATCTAGCAGACACCACATTAAGCAATACTAAACGTTAGCATCACTAGGAATGAGACCTACTGACATGATTATATGATGCATTGAGAAGGGCATATCACTTCTGTGACATTCTTTCCAATAATGCATATCCGCATTAAGGGTTAACATCAGACAAACCCCAAGTCAAGGACATTCTGAAAAATGGCTGGTGAGTACTCTTTAAAAGTGTCAAGGTCATGAAAGACAAGGAAAGACTGAGGAACTGTCACAGATTACAAAAGACCAAGGAAACATGACAAGTAAAAAAGCAAAATGGCATTATTGGAAAAGCTGGTGAAATCCAGTTAAAGCTGTTGTTTAGTTAATAGTGTGGTACCAATATTAATTTCTTAGTTTTGATAATTGCATTTTGATTAAGTGAAGGAATACATAATTCTCCATTCTATGATATTTTTACAACTTTTATGTATCTAAAATTATCTCAAAATAAAAAGGTATTGCTTAGGCAATATTTAGGTTTTTTAAATACATTTTAACCCTGTAAAAAAAAATAACTGTAATGTGTTAGGATATTGCTGTATTTATATAAATACTGGAGACTGGGTAATTTATATAGAAAAGAGATTTAATTGGCTCATGATTCTACAGGCTATATAAGAATCATAGCAGCACGTGCTTCTGGGGAGCCTTCAGGAAGCTTCCAATCATCGCAGAAGGCAGAGGGTGAGCAAGCACACTGCATAGCAGAAGCAGGAGCAAGAGAGACAGTGAAATGCTACACGCTCTTAAACAGCCAGCTCTCATGAGAAGTCACTTACTATTGCGAGGCCAGCACCATGGGGATGGGGCTAAACCATTCATGAGAAATCTACCCATGAGCCAAACACCTCCCGCTAGGCTCCACCTCTAATACTGGTGATTACAATTCACCATGAGATTTTGGCGAGGACACAGATCTAAACCATATTAGGCATCCAGGACAATGACAAGATAGTGCTCACCATAAAACTTGGCATTTGTTCACAGAACAGCAATTCAGCAGTCACTGGGGCAAGTCACTGTTAGCATTAGGGATTTAGTGGCTAACAAGTTAGGCAGATCCTGATAAAACAGTAAGTGTGAGGATAGGGGAAGTACATGGATCTATGAGAATGTATAGAAGCAACACTGAATTTAGGCTTGCAGGAATCAGAGGCCACAGAGCTGAAGATGAGTAGGAATAGACCAAGCTGGAATCGACTGAGGACAGAGGGGATGAATGATAGGGATGTCTTTAGAGTAGAAGCAGCATAGCAGAAGTGGAGGCAAGAGAAAATAGGGAACCTTCGTAAAGTGAAGAAAAAGTTAACTTGGCTGGATCATGGAGTTCAAGGGAAGGCTGGAGAGAGACGAAGCTGGAAATGTAAGTAGTGCACATCATTTTAAGAAGTTTGTGATTTAACCTAAATATGATGGCTGCTAGTATAGAGCTTGAATCAAGAGTGATGTTATTAAATTTATACTTTGGAAAAAATTTCTCTGGCTTCCCTATGAGAAATAGTAGATTATACTGGGAGGATGGGACCTTGACACTATAGTGAGTGGCTTGGAGAGAAAATGGACGCATGTCAGAAGTCTCAGAAAGGCATAGTTAACAAAAGCTAATGCTTGATTGGATTGGGATGATGGGGGAGAGAAAGGATTTACTGTTTTGAATGTTCAATTCTACACCTAGAATTAGTAAGTCATTTTAGTCTACACATAAATCCATGCTACCATGTATGGCAGCAGCCTGTGACTGAAATATGATTGTCTGAATATCTATGATCCTTGTGTGGGTGTGACAGGCACCCCCTAGTGTGACCCCTCATGAGTCATGTCTCCCTCCTTGAGTTTGGGTAGAATCCGTAACTGTCTTCTAGCCTATAGGAAATGGCAAGGGTGATAGGATGCCACTTTCATAATTAAAAGTTACATTCCAGAAGACTGTCTTAGCAGACAAGTGAGAGAGACCTCTTTGCTGTCTTTGTAGAAGTAGCTGCCATGTTGTGGGAGGGCTATGTGGCAAGGAATTGTGGGTAACCTCTAGGAGCTGAGAGTGGCCCCAGCTGACACTGGGAACAACAAAAGCAGGTCACTTTTGAGAGTGACCCAGCAAAACAGTGAAATCTTAATCTCACAACTTTGAAGAATTGAAGTCTGCTAACAACCTGGGGAGGCGTGGAAGTAAATTTTCTAAGTTAACCTGGATTGTAGCCTGGTAAGATGCTGAGCAAAGGACTTCTTGACCACAGAAACTACGGGATGATAAAGGGTTTTGTTCGGAGCCACTAAGCTTGTGGCAATTTGTTATGCAGCAACAGGAAGTGAATATACTTACTCCAGATACCTGTGTTCTTCCTTATTTTGTATTTCCCATCTTTGGCTCTGTCCAATATCAGGGTCTTAAAACTGGGCACTCTTTCTTCTTGGTTTTTACCTATAATTTATGTTTTCAGCTACTTAACCTGTATATTCTGAATGTGAAAACTCTCTTTGGCTCTATCAAAAATGGGTTGACCTACAAATTAAGAAACACCTTTGCCATCTTTGGTGAACCTAGAACTATGCTGTGCACATAACCCATTGCCAATGACATTTGCTTTCGGGTGTCGGAGCACCCCAAAGACATTCCCACTGTTTATCAAACTTGTCCAGCCTGCAGTCTGTGTGCAGCATATAGCCCAGGTCAGCTTTGAATGCAGCCCAATACAAATTCAAAACTTTCTTAAAATGTTATGAGATTCTTTTGTGATTTTTAAAAAGCGTATCAGCTATCATTAGTGTTAGTGTATTCTGTGTGTGGCCCAAGACAATTCTTCCAATGTGGCCCAGGGAAGCCAAAAGACTGGACACCCCTGAAACCATGAGGACCTATTGTAGACCCAAACTGGCCTCCCATTCTTTCTTATGTCCCTTACCACAGAAGCGACAGGCCTAAGCTGCTTTAAGGCTTTAAGCGATCCTCATCTACTTTAATTCTTATGGAACTGAACTCCCACACCTGTAATCTTATTCTTAAACTGGACTTGATATACAGTACCCTTCACTTTTATCTTATTGTTACCGAGAAGCATAACATTGTAAACTACTACCTAGAAATGGATAGAGGATTATAAAATAGCATATTTTGGAATGTATAGAGTTTAAGAAATCATGCAGGTTTCTTAATGTCAAGCTCCCTCGTTTGTAACCTGGCTGACGTAATTGATAACCGGGAGGCCATGGTTTTCTGCTTTTACCATGAATTTTTGAGAATAGATTCAGTAAGCACTCCACTTCTTTTTCCTCATGTTTAGTTAAGGTCATGCAGATTCCTCTCCCAGAAGACTTTCTTTCTAATCCTCTAGCTGTAGAACCACCTATTCAACAAATGTTTATTTACCACCTACTATATATAAGTCACTGTTTAAGGCTATGGGAATAGAACAATTAACAAAAGAGTTTTAAAAGTGAAATTTGCATTCTAAAGGGAAAGAGACATAATAAGAAAATTAATACTTCAATGCACAGTGTCAGATAGTGATAGCTATAATGGGGAATATGATGAGACTAAAAGTAATGTTAAAAGTTACAATTTTTAACAGAATAACCAGAATATTTCAGGGAGAAGATTACATTTAAGCAAAGGTCTGAAAAGAGAGAGTGAATCACGTGAATGTATGGACAGATAGTATTTTAGGCAAAGGAAACAGCAAGTGAAAGGGCCTATTTCTGCAAAAGGAAGATCAGGTTAGGTGGGGTGGAGTGGAGTGGAAGAAGAGAGAGAGGTCAGAGAGATCCTTGGGGAGGTGAAACCATGTAGCTTCTTGCAGGTCTCTATAAAGACTATTACTGGAATAAGATGAAAAACCATCGGAAGATTTTAAGCAAAGAAATGGCACGTGACATATTTAACACTCTATAAATTTCTATGCTAAGAAAATAGTATGCCGTGTGTTCACAGGAGAGAGGTTGAAAACAAGGGTAGGAACATAGAAACCAGTTAGGAGACTACTACAATAATCCAAGTAAGAAAGGGCAAACATAGAACATCACTGTCATCACAGAACATCCTAGTGGACTTATGGGAAAGAGAGACAATATGGGACACCTTGCATTTTTTGGTGACTGATCAAGAAAGCAAGAAATCTCATCAAAAGAACAAGTGATCTCTCACCTTACTCTGAGAGGGCATAGTCATCTGAGGCATTCTCTTAACTATTGCCTATAGAGAACAAAAGCTATGGAAAGGATAGTAGATTTCATCCTTTCTCCAAATAGCATATTTACTTATCTCTAAGGACTACAATTTTGGCTGAAAAACTCTTTCAAGGAAGAGCAAATAATCTCATACTATTGAGCACCCATTACATGCTAAATACAATTGGAATACGTTTTTGGTATAAGCATGCATCATGTCCATCTTTTATGTGCTAGACACATTTAAACTTTTTAAAATTTTCATCTTTACATTAAATATGAAAATATGTTATATCTTTATTTCTGGGTAAAGCTGGAGCTCAGAGAAGATGAATGCCATGCGCAGGGCAGGAGTTAGTGTCGGAGCATGAAATGATCCACAAGATCATCACTTTTTGTTGACGTAGTTGATGCTGCCCCCTCTTTAGGCATTTCTTCATGCATTACGATCAAAAGAGACATTAATAGATTAGAAAGCTTTGTGTGTTTGTGTAACTTTCTGAATATATCTGTAGAGACACTGTGACCTGCTCCAAGTAGCAGTGGTTACCCAAGCTTGGGTCTCTGTACAGACTGTTCTGACCTGTCCTTTGTCAAAGCCTATTCTATTAGAGCATGCAAGATAAATATCTGTTCACCAAGGAGGCATTAAAGGCAACCATGTGAGAAGAAAACAAAACGAAACACTGCTGGAAATACATGAACATTGGACTTGTGAGCAAGGAGCAGAAGTTACAGTCTTGGCTTTCTCACTAATTAGCCACGTGGCCTTACAAACATAGTAATTCATCTCTCTAGATATCTATTCCTCATTCTTAAGATACAAGTACTGCCTGTCTAAGGACCCATTCTAGCTTTGGAACTCTATAAACTAGTTTAGTGTTCTCTATAATTTACTCTGGTGGGAAAAATTCTCCATGTCCTCATATCTTCAGTATTTGTTTATTTCCTGATAATACAAGGGAGAACAATATGTAGTCCCATAAAATTATAATAAAGTCTGTAATTCATCTAGTATAACTCAAGAAAAAGTTCTCGGCCAGGCGCGGTGACTCAAACTTGTAATCCCAGCACTTTGGGAGGCCAAGGCGAGCGGCTCACCTGAGGTGAGGAGTTCGAGATCAGCCTGGCCAACATGGCAAAACCCCGTCTCTACTAAAAATGCAAAAAAAAAAAAAAAATAGCTGAGTGTGGTGGAGGGTGCCTGCAATCCCAGCTGCTCAGGAGGCCTGAGGTAGGAGAATCGCTTGAACAAGGGAGGAAGGGGTTGCAGTGAGCTGAGATCGTACCATTGTACTCCAGCCAGGGTGACAAGAGCAAAACTCCATCTCAAAAAAAACAAAAACATTCTCAGAGCTTTACTTTTGCTGTTAAGAATAGCGAAATGACTAAGAAAATGTAGTAAATATCTATGGCCTTAATTCACGTATGTAGCTGACACTGTCAAACTTAAGACCCATTAGTGATCAGTATTACGGCTCGTCACCGAATACAGTTTGAGCAAATAAGCAATTGTGCCAAGACCCCAGACTTAAGGAGTTTGCTGGCTCCCAGACGAATCATATTTAGTTTGTATTAGTATAGTTAGACTTTGGTTGTGCAAAGTACTGCGTTTACTCTTGGGCATATTGTAAGCTTTGCTCTCCAACAAGAGTAGTGTCTTTTATTAGTATTCAGCATTGTGCCTTACTCCTATTTGTTGCCTTGAGAGCTGGTTCTACCCCCCTGCTCTTGAAAGGTCAATTTTCAAAGTCCATTTCCTCCCACTACCTCCTCAAAGATTATCTTGGTCATAACTTCCAGTTTAGCCTGAAATAGTGGAAACGTTTTATCCATAGTTAAGATAGTTGAATAGTGAGTGAGATGAACTAGATGGTCTAATTATCTCTGCAGGAATCTTAATTGAAATCAAATGATCCCCATGTTAATTTTGTTCTAATAAGAAAAAGAGGAAAACAAGCCAAGCACCCAAGTTCTCCTCCATTTTCTGCTTAATAGTGAAGTTAACAAGAAGCTTTTCCTGAGTGTTATTCATTGACTGGGATCATATTGGCTGTCCCCAGGGCCATCGACTCTTCCCAGCTGCTCCATTAATCTCTGGGAAATCCCCAGTGCTGCAACTGTCACTGTATAGTTAAATGCTTTGTTATTTTCTGCGTGGTCCTGTGCTTTGGCAGCTTATTTTCATTAAATAGCAAGGCCTGTTCTTTGTCATTTATCCCATATGGCTGTGGAGAAGTACCCTCCAAATCCTTCTTCTGTTTGATTTCTTCTTCTAAATTAATGTTTCTCCTGCTCCTTTTTCTCTTCCTCCCTCTCCTCTTCCACCTTCTCTTCCTTCTCCTCCTCTTCTTTTCCTCTCCTCCTTTCTCTTCTTCTTTTCTTCGTCGTCGTCTCTTTGACTCAAAGCCAGATAGTCCAAATAATACATCAGATTAATATAAACTATTTTTTTATCTTCCTTTAACCTATTCTGAGTAGAGAAGATTTAAAACATTAGAATTAAGTGTGCATTTTTAATTTTTTTCTATTTTTCTCACAAAGGTTAATCTTTGGCTGGAGCACATGGCCCAGCAAACATCCAGACAACCTGAATTGCTGTAAATGCTGAACAGGAAAAAAATAAAGAATTTCACTTCCTGATGTCACCATGCTACTAATTTATGTACAAAATATGATGTATTTTTAAGTACAATTTGTACAGATATGCGGGTATCCTCTGAAATAATGTATATAAAAGAAAGCTTATCTATTCCTCTAAGATTTGGTAAAACATAACTAAAACATTTTTCTAAGTCTTGTTCACTTTACTTTTTAATGGTCATTGGTCATTGAAAAAACAGTTTTCTGAGTTTTCTCAGTTCAATTTTTATTGTTGTATTTTTCTAAAATACTGTCGATTTTTATATTTTAATATGTGAACATAATTTTCTTCATAGTATTCTCAAATCATTTTATAAATATCTACTCTACCTGTAGCTATTCTCCTAATTTTTATTTTTTTCTTCTGTTCTTTCTTGTAATCAGTCTTATTAGTGTTTTATATAATTTATAATTTTCATTTATTATTTTTCTTTTCAACTTTTTGTTTTGTTTAGGAGGTACACCTGCAGGTTTGTTATATAAGTAAACTGCATGTTGCTGAGGTTTGGTGTACAAATGGTCTCATTACCCAGGTAGTGAGCATAGTTTTTGACCCTCACCCTCCTCCTCCCCTTCCTCCTGTAGTAGACCCTGGTGTCTAGGGCCATAACCTGATAATATGGGAAGGAGATTAAAATAATTATTTTCCCCCAGAGAGCCCAACTTCCGAATTTTCACTTAAAATGCCCTACTGTTGCTAAAAAATGACACAATTACTTTCATACAGGTTGGAGAGTTTCTTGACACTAAATGAGGTGTCTTCACCTAGCAGGAGGTAGGGGCATTCCAGGAGATCCCGGGGAGTGAGGGATTCTAAGAGCAGATGGCCACTCTGCTCTGAATCACATTGCAAGCTCCCTGAGGAGCTTTTCTGTGCATTTCTGAGTCCCCTGTCCATTGATTCTCAGTTTTAGGGTGCACATTACAATTATGTGAGAGCTTTACAAATTTTGATGTCTAGACCACTGTTAAGAATATGTGAAAGAGGATTGATATGAGATTCATATCACAGGAGCAAAGAAACTATTTTGTGTCCTATATTCTAGTTATTGAAACATGGCAGAATTTGGTTCCATTTTGTGTGTATTCTGGCAATTGTGGCAACTAATCTAAGATTAAGTATTTTGAGGAATTGAGTATTATTTAATATAAACATAGCCATCATTAAAAAACATTGTGGGCCTGCACCTGTCCCTGAGATCTTGCCTGCTTAGGAATGAAGTGAATACTGGGGGAATCATATTGAGGCTATGTATGCAGTGCTTAGTCTGTGTTTGACAAATTACTGGCGCTGCTTTTTTGTCACTTTCCATTGGAGTGTTTTATTAGGTTAAGGGAAAATAAAATTGCAGGAAAATAGAATATCCTTATCTATGCCCGCCCCCATTCTTTCTTGTGATATTTCAAATTATGCAATCTAAGAGAGATCTCCTAAGAACCTCAGTTCAGATTCTGAAAGGACTCCTGAAGGTTGACCTTCTTAAAATGTTAGAAATACAGGGGAAATTGCATAATTTCCCGCAAGCTGACTTGGCAATATTCATTTTTCTCAATTTGTCTCTGACTGCTTTTATAACACACCTTCTGTCATTATGATTTGTTGTCATTGGACGCCATTAAATTCATCTCTTCAAACACACTGTGTTCCCAGGTTTACAGCCTGGAATAATGATCCAGATCTGAGTGCATTCCTGATAAATGAGACCCATCCTGATCATGTAGCATAAGTGGGGGAAAAGTTTACTGGATTTAGAAATTTCAGGCATTCTGGTCTATCACATATTCTCTAGAAAAATTTTAATTGGTCATATTTCTTTTTTTTCTTTTTCTTAAGAAGCAAGCCAGTTTAGAAAAGCAGAATACATCCACTTGAGTATAAAAAAGCTCTTCTTCCTTGCAAGACTGCTCTCATATACAAAGGAATGTTTTTCCTTCTTGTTTAAACTAGGTTCATTTGGAATTACTACCTGTCACTACTATACTGATATATTATTCACTTTAAAAAAATATAAAATGTAGATATTTGGGAAGAATGAGATTAAAATAACAGAAATAGAAGTTTGAATATTTTCTTCTTGTATACATTTGGAGACTAGTGGTATAGATGAGGAAATGGACATAAAGACATTAAGTGATTCATTTCTTCCCTTTTCTGATTTGGGTTCACCATCACATTCTGACTCATGAGTGTTATTGGGTTTGATGTGTCCTGGAGAGTGACAGCGATGTAGAATGAATTTCCATAAATTTGTATCACGTTTTACTTTTAGAAAGATTATCTGGTTTCCTGCAAAATTTGGATAGGCAAACAGAGATATTAAATGTTTGTTTACAGGCTCCTCATTCTACTCCTTTTTTAAAAAATTTATTATTATACTTTAAGTTGTGGGGTACATGTGCAAATCGTGCAGGATTGTTACATAGGTATACACGTGCCATGGTGGTTTGCTGCATCCATCCCTCCATTATCTACATTAGGTATTTCTCCTAATATCCCTCCCCAATCCCCCCACACCCTGCTATCCGTCCCCTAAACCCCACCACCTGACAGGCCCAGTGTGTGATGTTCCCTTCCCTGTGTCCATGCGTTCTCACTGTCCAACACCCACTTATGAGTGAGAACATGTGGTGTTTGGTTTTCTGTTCTTATGTCAGTTTGCTGAGAATGATGGTTTCCAGCTTCATCCATGTCCCTGCAAAGGACGTGAACTCATCCTTTTCTATGGCTGCATAGTATTCCTCACTGGTCATTAGAGAAATGCAAATCAAAAACCACATTGAGATACCATCTCACACCAGTTAGAATAGCGATAATTAAAAAAATCAGGAGACAGATGCTGGAGAGGATGTGGAGAAGTAGGAACACTTTTACACTGTTGGTGGGAGTATAAATTAGTTCAACCATTGTGGAAGACACTGTGGCAATTCCTCAAGGATCTGGAACTAGAAATACCATTTGACTCATTCTACTCTTTATGGAAGATGAAGAGATATATAATTGTGATGAGACTGGGCACCACTCCCAGCTGGGTTCACGACAGGTTAACCCTGCAATAAGTGAGTTTAGGGAAAATCTGGATGACCCTTTGCTTTTCACACTTTTCATGGACCTGCGTAAAAGCTGTGCTTTTTCAGGATTTAGGATTAACTACAATAAAATCATTTTCTAAAATGATATATGGAGATCATTTATTTAAAGAAAATACCCTAATAGCTTCGTAATATCTCAGAATGACAGATTGTAGAATAAATATGTAAGCATAAAATTTTATATAACATTAGGGAAAATATTCATCCTGGGTTAAAAGCTGTACACCTGAACTAGAAGCTTGGATTGAATACTGTATTTCATGCCTTCATTGATTTTCTTTCACTAAAAATTGAGATAAATACCCCTTTTTTATCTGAAAAAAAGAAATACTTTTCTTTATCAATATATATTTCAAGAAGATGACAAAGTGTTGAATATATATACAAAATTATTTTAATTTTGCATTTACTTTTTAAAATTGAAACTAAATTGATTAGTCAATTTCAATATTCCAGAGCTTTCTTGATTACAGATTATTATATGTTTGCCCACCTATCTCAGAGATTTGTGTTAAAATTTAAGTGATACCATGGATGAGAAGATATATGCTAACCCATTAAAGATAATATGATAATGAGTTATTATTACTACATTTCAAAATTGTATCACATTTCAAAAATGTATCACAATTTAGATCTTACATCCCCATATTGTCTATTCCACCTTTTTATAATATTTGCATAGGAATCTCCCATTAACACTTTCTTTTCTGTTTTGGTTTTTATTTTTCGAATGGGATATCTCTCTGTTGCCCAGGCTGGAGTGCAGTGGTACAATCATGGCTCACTGCAGCCTCAACCTCCTGGGCTTAATGGATCCTCTCACTTTTAGCCTTTCAGGAGCTGGGACCAATCACAGGCACACACCAACATGCCCAGCTAATATTTTAATTTTTTTGTAGAAACAAGGTCTCCCTATTTTGTCCATGCTGGTCTCAAATTCCTGGTCTCATTGGATCTACCTGCCTCAGCCTCCCCAAGTGCTGGGATTATAGTCGTAAACCACCACACCTGGCTTAATCCCTTCTTAGATAATGTCTGTTAAGTGTTTTGAGATAGGGAGTAAAAATTATGATTATTAAGTCAGAATGTAAAGATGAACAGTTTATATCACTTTATGTTGATGTCATTCTAGAATCAACATGAATATGTGGAAAGCATATGTTTTGTAATTTAGCAATTGCTGTTGCATTACAATTGGCTCATCATTTTTAGAATTATAGAAATTTTTAATTGTTTTAGATAAGAAAGAATAAGACTTGTACTTTACAATGTGATCTTATATGTTTGAGTCAATATTTGATTATTTTTATCCTTTGAAATACTTCCTAGCTAACAGTCGCCACTTGGTCCCAATATGGCTAAGACTTGGGAGGAGGTATTTGGTGAGGATGGAGAGTTCTTTTATCAAGAATTCAGGAGACCTTTTAAAAGTTAATCAGTTTAGTATTACTTTCTTTTTCTGAGATATGATTTTCATGAACAGTAATTTAATTCTTCAAAGTACAAGACAGAAAATGTCTGAATTTCCAAATGGCTCCTGCCAGTGGTCAGTAATGATGTTCTCCCAGAGTTTGCTCTATGAATAGCAAAGCCCTACAGCCACACCTTTGCAATGACCCTGCAGGTATTTTCCATTTGGTTCTATGTGTGACATCACTTCTCACTTTCTTTTCTCCATTCTCCACTCTCTCCTCATTGATATAAACTTAACCACCCCAGCAGGCTTTAGGCATTTGCTTTCTTCCTCTATAGGTGGAGAGAAGATTCACCCAGCCATAATAATATCTCACATTTATTGAACTCTTTTGATGTCCAGGGATTATTCTAAACAATTCACATATAGTAATTCATTCTTATAACAATCCCATGAAATAACTAACATTATCTCCACTTAGAGACGGAGAAACAGAGGAGGGGGGTTAAGCATGATTTCCAAGGTTATGTAACTAGTAAGTGGCAGGGCCAGGATTTAAAACGTAGTAGCCCAGGCTGCCAACACCCCACACTGTCATCTTACAATATATTATATCTCACATTTTAAGTCTGCAAAGCCCAGCCATTAGCAATCTTGATGAATGGGGTATTTGTGAACACAAAGAAAGAAAGAAATCCCATGCCAATTTCTGAATTAGATATGAAATTTGATAAAAGTGCTCTAGCTTAATATTTCACATATTGTTTGGATTATTAAGATTTTTCAAGATGAAGAAGACTAGCTTGCTGGCTGTTGGGTCTCTGGGTTAAATCTACTCAGTCATTATCAGTCTCTCCAAGGGCCTCCACTATCCAGGGCTGGGTGAGGACTTTTTTTGGACTCCTGCAATGTTATGTGCTGTGCTTACTCCAAATGAAACTAGAGTCTCAGCAGAATAAGGTGAACCAAAAACAGATTTTTAAAGCTATTGATGTCTGTGTTTGGTTTCTTAGTGGCTAAATGACATTTCCCTAGAGGGGGGAAAACAATTGGAAAAATGAATGTCTGGATGCAATAGAATTGCTGCTATTAATCATTTGTACATGTTAGAAGATTGGAGTTGAGAGCATATGAAATATCTTTACAATTCATGAGACTGCCTAACTAGAAGCCACCTGGCTGTGTGGTCTTAATCCCCAGTACTAGAAAAATTCTGCTTCCTATTAACAAAGCTGGGAGCTGTTCCTTCAGAAGAGGAAGGAGATGCAGACCCATGAAGTCAGGAGTGAGGCTTTTAGCCCATGAGTGGGGCTGACAGATACACTTCAGAGATCTCTTTATCACTAGTGCAAGGGACAAATGAGCATTCAGGTGACATAATTTCTAGCAGATAGATGGGCTCAACCTCATCCCTATCCACTTCAACTCGTGCACATTCATCTCAAAGTCTGTCCCTTCAGTTACAGGTTGCTGTGGATGATATATTTGATTTGTCTCATGGGCATGGGGTTTTGCTTTTGATCATTCTTGGCTACAGTCCTCAGAGCTGCTGCTTGCTGGAAGCTTGGCTGTGGGGCCTTTACAGAGAGACAGGGCTCCTTTTCATGTCAGAGCCATTACCAGTAGCTCAAGCCTTTCAACTCAGGACCCCAGGTCTTCCCACATCTGACTCCAAGATGAGAAGGAAACAGTCCATTGGGTTGTGGACAGTTCTGGGAGACTGAATGACCCAAGATAGGGACTCCCAGGGCCCATGGTGGATGTGACTTGTCAGCTCACTTCAGCCTGGAAATAGGGCTACATTTATATTTGTGATTTTATAATTCTGATCTTTGTTCACTACATATGTCAATCCTTTGCAGTAAAATTCCAAGGCCTTGCTTATGGAGTCATATTCTTCTCTGTTTAAAAGGACACTATTATATTGTATTCCTTGGTTTTCGTTGTTTAAAAAAGTTAAATTTCTAACTGGAAATACTCATGTTCCATCCTTTTTTTCTTTCATTTACCTCCATGGTGTTTCCCCTAAATAGGTTCATATGTGTGAATTTCATATCTCTTCTTCATTCTTCTTCTGAAAACTACTAAACTTGTTGTAGTGCTTTTTATTACAACTTTGGCCTGGCCCTTGACCCGGATAATCTGGGACCCACCTTGTGATGACCTGTGACATGTGCTTCATGCAAAGTCCAGCTGTGATCTTTTGAAGCTCCCATTGCGCGGTGTACAAGCTGTGATAATGAGTGACTATAACTAGAGCTGCCCACACTATATCCCTCAGTGTCTCCTTTTTCTTTCTCTGTTGATTGGTAATTTTCTCCATGAAAAGTGGTGAATCACGCTGTTTTGGCTTTCAGGGATGGCAACTGGAATAAGAAAACTGTAGGCATTTTCTCACATCTCTTAATGTCTTTATATTTTTAGAAGTTACATGGCACTAAGCAAATGTTTCCTAACAATTTTTTGGAGAAATATGTAACCTAAACATGGAAGATAATACATTCAGGGGCATAAGTCAGGTACTTTAGAAAAGTTTTGGTGGAAATTCACAAAATTTATACACTTGATTGCAGCACTGTGGGGTGGGAGATTGCTTTCCAGCAGGTAAAGATCTTTTATCCTGGACTTGAACAGTGATTGATGGCAGCAACTTTAATACAGTTCTGCACTTGAATTTAGAAAGAGACAAGCAGTGCAGGGCCTGGGTTTCAGACTCTCTCCAAACTGCATTGGCTTTTGACATCCTTTTGTTTCGAGATTGCAAAAAGTGACTCTGACAGCATAAGGAAAAAATGCATCTGTCTTCAAAAGGAATTGTATGTTTAAAAAGACAATAGATTTAGCTTTGTCCTCAGATAGCTGAGAAGTAGCCACTCTTACCAGCACCTCCGTTACACGCATATGCACACATTCCTATTACCCATTTCTCTTCCCTACCCCTAAAACATACATTCTCTCTTGCATTTCTCCTTCCCTTCCCTTCTTTCTGTTATTTCTATATTTCTGATGCCTGAAATCTTTAACTGGGACATGGGGAAACAATCTTGTTCTAGGCGGCATAGCACCTGGAGAAAGTAATAGGTTAGGATTTCAATACAAAATATTGACAGGAAACTTTTACTCTAAATGCTCACTTCCTACAACAGATAAAAGAGTTGATGTAATTTTTAACACAGTTGTAACTCCAGAAAATAAAATAATTTCATATTGACAGGGGTAATCTCTTCAGGAAAACATACTTTTTCACATCCCTAATGAGATGGTCCTTTTATTGAGTCTCCATGTAAATTGAGGAACTTGGAGGTTGTTGCTGTGCAAGGAATGTCTTAGAGGTTCATAGGAGTCAAACTTTCAGGGCAGTCATTTAATTGACATTTAGGATTTGGTCCTCCCAACAGGTTTTATTATTCATATTTTACAGATGAGGAAATTGAGACTCAGTATATTTTAGTATATGTAAGTAACTCACATAAGTTCTCACACTTAGTAAAAGATAAACCTCAAATTCAAATCTAGGTCTCACTGAATCCAAAGAATCTTCTCTCACCAAATAAAATAAGTCTGTAAAATTAAGGAAGAAAACCAAATGGATATTGTCTTGGGCTTCTCCCTATGTAGTGCACTGATTGTTTCTGATACCTTTGCATAGTACAGATTAAGCTCATTCATTAGTGCCAAGGTTCCATATTCATATTTATAACAGAGACCCAAAGACATATATAATAATGAATATTGTAGAAAAACTCAATGCTGCCATTTTAAGTGGGGATGAAGAGGTCACATGTTTTGCTTAGAAAAATGATTGAAATGAGTAAGAAGAATATAGTTAGCCTTTTTGTAGAGAGCTTAGAGCTACTCTTGGTTGTTCCATTATAGAATCAAGTTGTTAATATGTTTTCAAAATGAGAGAATTGCAAAGTACACTTCCATTATAGCACATATCTTTCTCCTTTCTTACTCTCCTCTAGTAATAAAACTCCAATCTGTTCCCTCAGTCATCCAGGGAAGGGTTTCAATCTATTTGGGAAAAAAGCTAAAAAGTAGAGATCTAGGGATTATAAAATATTAAATAAGTAAATGTATGCATCCAACTCCCCATTTCTGTGTGATCTGTACCTTAGTTTAACACCACAAATAGAAAACTACAATATCCTTGTTATAAATGCAACAATTATTTAATAAGTCATACAGGTTTTAAAAAAAGAGAGATGGAGGCAGAGAGATACCAGTTTTGGTTTTTCATGTTTTCTCTTGCTTCATCATTCCTCATGTTCTTCTGAGGCTCTGTCAAGACAATGTTTTGGTCTTTGCTCTAGATTTTTAGGTGGATCCTAAATGTTTGTAAGATAGAAGTTTGATAACAACTATTCCTTTAAACTAACAGTTTAGTTGTCTTCAGTTTTAAAATATACTTTGATTATTTCTGCTGCTTTTCATGCTCTAGTGTGGAGCCACTGAACTTATCAGAGAGAAATAGACTTTGAGGTATTCTATTAAGCAATGGTATGAATTTCAGATGAACATCATAAATAAGACGGCTAAATTATAGTGGGAGAATTGTTCTGTATTAATTGTAATTTTTTTTTCTTCAAGGCAGAGTCTTGTTATGTCACCCAGGCTGGAGTACAATGGTGCAATCTCAGCTCACTGCAACCTCCGCCTCCTGGGTTTAAGCAATCTTCCTCCCTCAGCCTCCCATGTAGCTGGGACTACAGGCATGTACTACCACACCCAGCAAATTTTTATATTTTTAGTAGAGACAGGGTTTTGCCATGTTGGCCAGGCTTGTCTTGAACTCCTGACTTCAGGTGATCCAACCACCTCAGCCTCCCAAAGTGCTAGGATTACAGGTATGAGCCACAGTGTCCAGCCATGAGTTATACAGTTTTTAAGAAACTAGAACTTATGCCAAAATATGGTCTTAAATTTATTTGAATGTAGATAAAGGATTATGCATACTGCATATCACTTAGATATAGATGAACTGAATGAGGACATTTTCAATAAAATCAATGATTTTTATGCCTTATGATAAGATTTTAATAAAATGCCAAAATGGTTTAATGGCCAAATAAGTGTATTTTCCCTTTTTGCATCCTTGATATTTAAAATATTTAAAAGGGTGTGTGTGTGTGGCTAGTTAATAGGAAATAATGAGCTCTTTTACTGAAAGGTCAGATATCAGAAAGGTACTTGAAAGTAATGCATTTCACAATGGAAGAAGAAATCTCTTGTTAATCTACTTTAAATAAATTTTATGAAATAGTTTTAAAGAATAACAAAATAAAATACTAAGTCAATTTATGTGCTTTGGTATTTTGCTAGTCTTCTAGGTATTTTCAGATCTCACTAGACCCAAGTCCCCAACCTCCAAAAGAGAAAAACCAACCTATTCAGCATTTATCTTACAGTTTCTATTATCTCGTGTCTTGCTTCAAGTTGATTTGAATGTGAGTGGGTTTATATAGTCAATCAAGTGTGTTCACGAACAAACAATAGCAATAAAAACATAATACCCTCAACAGGGGAAATGTGAAAGCCTCATATGGTCTGCAAAGGTCTGATTACATAAAAAATAATATGTCTGGTTCTGGGTACCACATGTTAAGAAAAGCAGAACCAAATTAAGGGGACTAAAAAGGAGAGTTACTTGGGAGATTCAACCTTCTACATAATATGAGGAAATATATAATATGAAGAAAGTGCTGAAAGAAACCAGGAAAATGTAGGCTTCTGCCACACTCCGTAAGTTAATATTGAATTTTGAACTACAACGTGCAATTGCCTAAATAAAATAATTGGCAATAAAGATGAGGAATCATTTATAATGTATAAAAATCTTCAATTAAACTTGGTTTTCCTTTAAAAATAATACTTGTAGGAAACTTCTGGAATGGCAGAATGAAGACCTCTATAATTTGCCATGCCATAAAAGCCATGAAAACACTGACACACTAAGCCATGAAAACACTCATAACTTTTTAGACTTCTAGAAATTAACAAAGTCTTGTAACAATCTGAAAAGTGCTTATTCAGGAAAAACTGCTGAACCTCATTAAGAATTACCGAGTTTGTGGTACTTCAACTTGATCTGCTATTATCACTCTTTCCCCCAGCTCTGCAGTAGCCTGGAAAATCACCAGCCTCACAATCATACTAGCTATGAAAAACAGCAGCAATGCGGCCACTGGACGGGGCAGATGGGGTTTGTAACTCCACAGAATGTTCTGTCTGCAGAGCACTGTCACTATTTGACCTATCTCACAGCCTCTGGAAAAGCCCACTCAAAAGGAGCAGTAGTTATTTGATCTGATTCACAACACATGTTGAAGGAAAAGCCCTATCCCCAGCAAATTTTTCAAAAACAATTAGTGGCAATTGTTTAACATCAGAGACAAACAAGAGCCTGGACAGAAACTTAAAAGGTGATAAGGGAAATGAGATGTCCCTGGGGCTTTTCGAGAGCACTAAGATATTCCTTGGGATCTAGATGGCTGCACTTACATGCAAGCTTGTATGTATGACCAGGAAAGACCTTAGAGGGCTGAGCTGTAAACTGGCTGCCTAAACATGGAAAGCATGACCCAAAAGACACACACACACACACACACACACACAGAGCCTGAGAACAAAGGTTGAAAGATTAAATTTTTGGAGGTATTTAAGAAATCTTTGACCAAGCATTAGCGGATTAAGGTAACTAAAAAGAGCTGTGGTTACACACTATGAAGAATATGGACTTCATAGGATTAGCTCAGAAAATTTACAAAACAAACAAATACAGATAAATGATAGCAACCACACACACACGAGCACGCACATGCACACCCACACACATACACACACAACTTGGTTGGAGAAGTTGATCTGATTTCCAGAGTTGCCACATTATGTTTTTTAAAATGTCCAGTTTTCAACAAAAAATTATAAGACACATAAAAAAGCAAGAAAGAATTATCCAGACACAGGAAAATAGGAGTCAATGGAAACTGTCCCTGAGGGATCCCAAATCTTAGAGTTATTAGACAAAGATTTTAAGTCAGCTTTTATAAATGTACTCAAAGAACTAATAGAAAACATATTGAAATAAGGCAAGAATGACAACAACATCTCACTAAATAGAGAATATCAATGAAGGGATAAAATTATAAAGAACAAAATAGAAATTCTGATACTGAAAAGTACTATAGCTGAAATGAAAAATGCACCAGAGAGGCCCAAGAGCAGATTTTAGCTGACAGAAGAAAAAAAATAGTAAACTTTAATGTAGATCAATTGAGATTATCCATTGTCGGAAACAGAAAGGAAAAATAAACAGAGCTTCAGAGACCTGTGGGACCATCAAGTATACTAATGCATATGTATAATAGGATTGTGAGAATAGAGGAAAGAAAGAAGCAGGATAATTACCTGAAAAAATTATGGCCCCAAACTGCCCAAATTTGATTTAAAAAATATTAATATATATATCTCAGCTCAACAAATTCCAAGTAGAATAAATTCAAGGAGATCCATGCCTATACATTATTACAGTCAAATTTTCAACAGACAAAGACAGAGAGAATCTTAAAAGCAACAAGGGAAAAATGATATATCATGTGTAAAGAATCTTCATTAAGATTAATAACTAGCTTTTCATCAGAAACTGCGTAGACCAGAAGGCAGTGAGATGACATATCTATTTTTTTCTCCTCAAACTCCTTTTTACCAGGGCTGATGTATCTTAGATACATCCCTGCTGAAAGAAAAATACTGTAATTGAAGAATTTCACATCCAGCAAAACTATATGTAAGAAATGAGGGAAAAATTAAAAACTACCAGACAAATAGAAACTGAGAGAATTTGTCTCTATCAAGACTGCCTTACAAAATGTATTGAAAGGAATCCTTCATACATACATGAAAGGACAATAGAGAGTGCTTGACTCCACATGAATAAAGAGCACTAGTAAAGATAACGGCATAGGTAAATATAAAAGGCAGAATAGAAGTATTTTTAAATAGAAGGTATCCATATGAGAAACGAAAAAGTAAAACAACTTCTGTTTGCCAACAACATCATCGTATATATAGAAAATCTTCAGGGATTCAATAAAAATATAAATAAATGAGTTTATCAAGGTTTCAAGATGCAAGATCAATTTATAAAACTCTTATTATATTTCCATATACTAACAAAAATTTTAAAATGAAATTAAGAAAACAATTTTATTAACAATAGCAGAAAATACTAATGTATAAATTTTAAGTGTCATATTTGTACAATGAAAATATAAAATATTACTGAAAGAAATTTTGAAGGACTGAAATAAGTGAAAAGCCCATATTTATTTATGAATTGGAGGAATTAATATTGCTAAGATGAAAGATGGCCGTATTCCCCAAACTGAGCTACAGATTCATTGCAATCCCTATAAAAAAATTTTATCTGGAATTTTTGCTGAAATTCACAAGCTGATCTTAAAATTTATATGGAAATATAATGGACCTAGAATAGGTAAACAATTTTGAAAAAGAGGAACAAACTTTGACACTCATATTTCCTGATTTCAAAACTCATTATAAAAGCTACAATGATCAAAACAGTGTGGTATTGGCACAAGGACAGGTGTATAGTTCAACAGAATAGAATTGACAGCCCAGAAATAAACCTATATATTTATGAAGAATTGATCCTTGTTAGAGATACCAATATAATTTAATAGAGAAAGAATAGTACTTCCAACAAATGGTTCAGGGATAACTGAATGCAAAAGAATGAAGTTGGACCTGTACCTCACACTATCTATAAAATTTAACTCAAAATGGATACTAGACCTAAAAATAAGAGCTATAATGATAAACTCTTAGAATAAAACCTAACAGTGTTTGTGACTTTGGGTTAGGCAGTTGTTTTTATAGATATAACACAAAAAGTATAAGTGACCAAAGAAAAAATTGATAAATTGAACTTTGTGAAAATTATAAACTTTTGTATGCATTAAAGGACATTATCAAAGGAAGTAAAATGAAAACTTACTGAATGGAAGAAAATACATTCAAATCAAATACATCAGAATGGATTTGTAGCTAGAATTTTTAAAGAACTCTCATACTCATAATAAAAAGATGAATAACCCAATTAAAAATGGACAAGGGATTTGAATAGATCTTTATCCACAGAAGATGTACAATGAACAATAAGTACATAAAAAGATGTTCACATTGATTAGCCATTAGGGAAATGCAAATAAAAACCACAATGTGATCCACAATGTGATACCCCTTGCACCCACTAGAATAGCTATAATTAAAGAGAGACAATAGTGGCTAGGCACAGTGGCTCACACCTGTAATCCCAGCACTTTGGGAGGCCGAGGTGGGTGGATTGCCTGAGCTCAGGAGTTTGAGACCAGCCTGGGCAACACGGTGAAACCCTGTCTCTACTAAAATACAAAAAATTAGCCGGGCATGGCAGCTTGCGCCTGTAGCCCCAGCTACTCAGGAGGCTGAGGCAGGAGAATTGCAAGAACCCAAGAGGCAGAGGTTGCAATGAGCCGAGACTGCACCACTGCACTCCAGCCTGGGTGACAGAGCGAGACTCCATCTAAAAAAAAAATAGACAATAACAAACATTAGCAAGGATGTGGTAAATTGAGACTCTCAAATAATATTGATAGGAATTTAAAATAGTGTAGCTATTTTGGAAAACAGTTTGGCAGTTCCTAAAAATGTAAAACATGAGTTACCAGATGACCAAGCAATTCTGCTTCCAGATATATATCCAATAAAAAGAAAAAATATGTCTACATAAAATCTGTGCATAGAAGTTTCTAGAAGAATTATTCATAATAGCCCAAAATAAAAACAACCCGAATATTCATAAATGAATGTATAGATTAAAAATTAGCATATCCTTATAATAGAATATTATTCAGTATAAAAAGAAATGCATACTCAAACATGCTATAGCTTGGATGAATCTTGAAAATGTTATGCTAAGTGAAAGAAACCAGTCATGAAAGACCACATATTGTATGATACCATTTTAATGAAATGTCCAGCATAAGCAAATCTAGAGACACAGAAAGATTAAGTTGCCTAGGACTGGTGATGAATGGGCATGGAGTGAGAAGTGACTGCTAATGGGCATGGGGTTTCTTTTTGGTGATGAAAATATTCTAAAATTAGACACTGACGATGGTTGTACAACTCTGCAAATATACTAAAAACATTAAATTGTACACTTAAATGGCTGAATTTCATGATAAGTTAATTATATTCTTTAATAAAGCTATTTTTAAAAAGCTGTATGTAGCTTTAAAGAATAAGTAAAAATGTTAGGTCTTATACATGTTTAAATTATTTTATAAAAGGAGAACTACACATAAGTTTATTAATTATTTGTATGATTCTTGTTATTAATGTGTTTAACCAATAACCTCTATCATTTTAGGTAGCATGTACTCAGAGTGTCAATGTTCTTTTCCTTGGAAATACATCGCTTATGAAATATTCTTTTGCATGAGCTCTGGGAAATGGAATAATTTAATTTTATCGAAATTTCAAGACCTTTTCTGGTTAACTTAAAACCAATTTAAAAATAATTCATTAACAATGTGAAAAATAAGAAGAGAATTGTTTTTTAGGTGTGTCTATCAGATATTTACTTTGACTCATGATTTCTAATCACAGTGGTACTAAAGCATGATTTTATTGTGCTCCTGTCCCACTCAGAAACCTCTGGAGGCTCCTCTCCTCCCGCCTCCTTAGCTGAGCATTCATGATATCCTACACTCTATCTCCAATCCACAGTCAAGCCTTATCTGCTGTTCTTTCATAAACCCTGCACATCATCCAAATTATTTGGTCCCTGAACTCACCTGGTGCTAATTAAATCATTTATTCAATTAGTCATTCAGTTAAGATATTTGTTCAAAATCTACTAATCGTACTGTAAATTCAAGGTACTGATACATGGGGAAAAATCAGAAGACCACAAGGTGGAGTAAAAATTAATGCTATTAATCAACTCATGCTTGGGCAGAAGGAAGGTCCAACACCAGCCCTGACCACCAGCTTTGATTACAGCCTCTTAAATGGATGGATGCACACATCCCACAGCACGTGGGCACATCCTGAAGGAAGACAGTGGCATTGCATTGCGGTGATTCTCATAAGCCAGACAGAGACCTGAAAATCATCATTCATGTTACTGCAGTGATAAACACAATAAATGCACGGTTAAATTCTCCCTACTGGTAAATTAAAGAGAACAATAACCTATGCAGAGACCTGGGACTTTCTAAAGCTCCCTTGAGTTGTCTGCAGAGCTTTATGTATGCACACAGTCACGTAGTAAAAGAGGATGTATTAGCAGTTGGTTTTATATTAACTGTGATTTTTATTTCCTCTGGTTTTTAGGAAAGTGATTTAGATTTTTAAAAGTGGTTGTTTTGGGTGGTTTTACGTTTTGGGAACTTAAGTTGGAAGGAGATAGAGTATATGCAATAGCTGTGACATCTGTGAAAACTGGAAATGCCATCTCTGTTCAGTGTGCCTTCACACTGCAGAATTCTGCAGACTTCCTCGAGCTCGGCTGCCCATTGCATGTTCTGCAAAATAAGTTCATTCAGAATCAAAGTCTGGGTCCAAGAGTTAAACAGAGTCTATCCTCCAGACCAGCATATTATACTAGCCACTGGCCACTGGCCTCTGCATGTCCGTAAAATGCAATTGCTAGCAGTGACCATGAAGACCACAACTCCAAAAGTGTGCTTATAAAAATATATTTCTTTTGAAAAACAAAAACAATCTATTTTTAGGACAGTTTTAGGTTCAGAGCTAAATTGAGCAGAAAGTACAGAGTTCCCATATGCCCTCTGTATTCCCACTCCCTGCTCCCTACACACACTCAGACTACCCCACTATCCGCCTCCTGTACCAGAGTGGTAAATTTCTTACAATCAATTACTAATCTACAGTGACACACCATCATCATCCAAGTCCATAGTTTACATTTGAGTTCAATCTTCTAATATTTATTTTAAAATAATCCAAATCATTTATTTTATTTAAATAAAATTTCACTTTTATTTTAAAATAGTCTTAAGTTTTATTCACTTTGGAGTTGAATTCATTTACGAGTGCCATTTCTATATATTTGTTTCTCACTTACTTTGAATCTGGCAGGTTTTATAACAATTAGAAATACAAAATACCTTGTAAGTTAGGTCTCATCATCTGGTCTTCACAAACTCATGCATTGTGGATCCCTGATTTTAGAGACAGACAGACACACACACACACACACACACACATATTTTTAGCAGATGTGTGCCTTTCTTATTTCATTGCTTATGTGGTGTTTGGCTTCTGTTAATGTGTCCCCATGTTGTGGTCTCCCAAAGGAGTATGGGTTAATCATTAAGAGTCAAAGTTTAGTACTGGCCAAGAATTGGTGTCACATGAATGCCTGGCTAGAAACTCATAAAAATAAATTTCTATATACATCTGAGAGGGAATCCCTTGTATTAGTTAGGATTCTCTAGGGAAACAGAACCAATAACATATATACATACAAATAAATAGATTTATTATGATGAACTGGTTCACAAGACAGAGGCTGTACAGTTCCATAGATCTGCTGATCTGATTTTGCAGATCTACTGTCTGCAAGCTGGAGGCCCAAGAAAGGTCCACAGATGGTATAGATTCCAATCTGTGTCTAAGGCCTGAGAACCAGAAGTGCCAAGAGGAGGAAAAGATCAACGTGCAGCTCAAGCAGTCAGGCGGAAGGGACAAATTCTCCTTTCCTCCATCTTTGCTTCTCGTCTGGGCCTCAAAGGATTGGATGATACCGAACTGCACTGGTTAGGGCAATCTTTACTCAGTCTACCAATTAAAATGGTAATCTCTCTGGAAACAGCCTCACGGACACACCCAAAATAATGTTTAGCTAAATATCTGGGCATCCTGTGATCCAGTTAATGCATCATATTAACCATGACACTCCTGTATAGCTAGAAGGAACACTACAGATCTGTTTTTATAGGTTAGCTCTTGTAGAACTTATTATTTGAACTTCACCTCTTCAATCTTGTAGGTTTAAGTTTGGGCTTATCATTCATTTCACTGGCAAACCAATGGGAACTTGTTTTATTTTCTTATCTTGGGATCCCCTTGATTTACAACCTTTCATCCCCAGAGTTATTAAAACAGAAAAACAACAACAACAACAACAAACAAGCTTTAGTGTATCAGCAGAACATACCCTTGAGTGATCTATTTGTTTAAATCTGGTTTTCCAGAAGAAAAGGTTGTGCTCCTTACTTGTACTTGAGAAGACAATAAGAAACTGCATCTTTGTTTCCTTATCTGCAAATTGAGGGAAATAATATTAACTGCACAGGGTTAGAAAGGTTAAGAGAGATCACGTGCTTGAAAATAACTTTACAGTGGCAGAGAAACGTTAGCGTTATCATGGCAAGTTGATGTGGAGCTGTCATCGTTTCTCATCAGTCTTCAAGTAGGAACCAGCAGCCCACATTTGGGAAACTGCTAGCTGGGAGCAGGAATGAAGCCTGCGGACACAGTCCAGGGCAAACTAACAATCCGTCACAGAGAATACACTGTACCCATAACATGACACCAGGAAGAAGGAGATCTTGACTCTTTTAAGACTTATGAATTTCCAAAGTGCTCTCACTTTGCGTTATCTCATTTTTATTTTGATCATCAAAACAACCCTCTGAAATAGTCCAGGCACAGATTATTGGCCCCACTTCATAACTGAGAAACCTCTGGGGAGTCTAAAGTTTTCCTCAAGGTCCTGGAACCAGTAAGCTTTTGGGCTGGAATGGAAATTGAATCTTTAGATTCTGTGCAGACCTCTCTCGCTGTTGTGTTGCTCTCCTGCTGATAAGGCAGACCGCGATGGAAGACGCTAAATGGTGCTTACACTTCACATGTTATTTGTGGTGGGTGATTAAAGCTACAGGGGACCATATCCAAAATCATTAATATTGAACTCGAAAACAGCACATAAATCTCAGGAAATGCAATCTTCTTTGGAACGTAGGGAATTGTACACGTTTTTATGATGATGGAATGTACCATTAAAGCGGAGCCTTGGACATCTGAGTGTCACAACATAAAGGCGAAGAGCTTAATTGGTTAATTAGATGAGAGGCAATCATAAGCCAGACTTGAAAGGAAAAATTGAGGTGTACAGTTGACATTACCTTCTCTCAGGACCACAGTAGCCAGTTATTATTCAACTTTCAAAGGGCAATTTGTAACTCTGTGTCGCCAATCTGAAAGCCTTTTGCCTCAATCTGAGCAAAGAACCAATTAAACTGTTCACTTTTAATAGCCAGAGATGGGAAAAATGACTAAGCTAAAAAGGTATTTTTTTGTCTTTATTAGAAATGTTAAACAGGGAAGTCTATGCAAAAAAAAAGAATGCTTTATTTGGATGTAATTTATATAACTACATTATCTATTTTTAAAGTTAACACCCACTACTACTATCTTTTTTAAAGTATTTCCATTCCAGCTTCCATCAGAAACAGCTCACAAAACTGCCTGTCTTTGTGGCATATTTAATGGGTCATTTTAGATACCAGAATATACGATGGCTTCTCCTGAACATTGCTTCTCAACACGTGACCCTAAGAGCAGCAGCAGCAGCATCTTAAAAATGCAGTTTCTCATGCTCCACCCTAGACTGACTGAATCAGAAACTCTGGGGCTGGGGTCCAGCAATCTGGGTGTTAACAAGCCCCTCCCCAGGTGATTCTGCTGATGCTGAACTTTGAGAACCACTTCTCCAGAAGAGGCAGGCATTGACTTAGAGGTGGGGTGGAGTTTTTCCAATGCAGAACCTAAAGCCCCTTTAAATTCCCTACAGACCAAAGAGGGAGGACCAATCTAGAGCCTGGACCCCTCTCAGGGTAACCAAGTAGAGAGTCACATTCACCCAGGCCAAGTCTAGTATCTGGGACATTCTGGTTTGCTCAGGCCTCCAGGGGGCTTAGTTGGGAAGGCCAAGACAGATTAACCCTCAGTAATTTTTATACATGCCCTATACTTGGTAAGTAAATGTACCCTCTGCACCAAGGCTTGCCGATGCATTTTCTGCTTAATAAGCCCTGCCTTACTTGTAAGATGTTATATTTTCATTGACGTTTTGATCTTAGAACATGAGAAAGCACGTGAACATATAGAAAAACCGAATCTTAGGGTCAGGAGGGTTCTTAAAAGCAAGCTAGTCCAGCCCTGTCTCAGGCAGTATAGTTGTTGAAAATAACATTCTCAATAATAACAACAATGAAACAACAACAAAAGTAGATACTTTCAAAGCACCGTATCTTATCATAACGTCATTTCATATATGCTAATGTGAATTTCAAATAATGTATGCATTAGGGAAGGTAAGCAGCCATAGTGACGTCACCCCGACCTCCATCACCACCACTACCATCATCACCATCACCAACATCATCACCATCACCAACATCATCACCATCATCATCATCATCAATCATTGTTAAGACTGAAACTCAGAGGGCCTTGGTGAGTTGTCCAGAGTCCCAAAGTTAAAAAAGAGAATTGACACTGAAATTCACATTTTCCCATCCTTTTTGTATAACACCTTCAGAGGATTAAGGAATTAGATTAAATTGGATGAATTGTATGAATATTATGTTCTATTTCTAAAAAATCTTGCAAGCCCATAAGGGTGGCTATGTCTTTTCAATACCTTTCGATCTAGAAGAAACCCTGGGCTTACTGTCTAGGCCTCCTTGCCACTCGGCCCTTGGCAGCCACATCCTTGCCAAGGCAGACAGCAGAGCTCTCTCATGCTTTTAAGAAGTTGATAATAATAAAAATATCTTTGGAATTTTTTCTCAAATTAGAAGTGAGGGTTCTCATGGAGTTAAGTCCTTTACCTTGGACATAGAGAAATGAGTGATTTGAATTATCTCCAGTAGTGATAGTAATTATACACCACCTGCAAATCCTCTCCCAGTCTCTTGTACTAGTGACTGACGCCTAGGAAATGGTCAGGGGAGCTCACAGTCATGGAGCCAATCGTGATCCAAGCACATCCATGCTGAGTCCGTCTTCCATCTCTAAAAGATTGACAGGGAGAATTGGAGAGGATAAGATCCTAAGACTGGCAGGTTTCGGAGGTAAGAGTGAGTTAGTTGATCTCAGAAAGTGGTTCACTTTCAGCAAATTTAAAAATAGGCCGTATTTGGAGTGTTACATTTATTAATATGATTGTTTAACCTCTTTGGCTTTTCCTGGTACCTACTCCAGGGCACCATGACCCCAGTTTAAAACTTCATCCTGCTAGCCTGCCAGGCTCATCTGGGTAGAGTTGTTATTTAAAGCTACTCCAGTCCCTACATGCTGTAAATGAAGGTAAATTGCACATGGTAACTCTTACCACCACCCATACCACCTAAACAACTTGCCTAAGGGCAGGCAATACATGAAATGAAGGAGTTGAGAATCCCACATCACCCATTTGTGAGTTCCCTTAGGGAAGCATAGAGTGTGTATTTTCTGGAAGTACAATTTATTATGTTGTTTGAAAATGTTACTCCGAGCAACAGATGTTATTTTTGGAGCCTGAGCAACTTTATTTTAGTTAAAAAAAAAAAGTCTTGGCAGAAGTTAAAAGATTGTTGGCTCGAAGAAGTGTTTGGTACATGAGTTCCAATCTAGTTTCCTTAGTTGTACCGCGACAGTTTACATGCAGAGGCAGAAATTCGTAATTTGCTGTCTTTGAGTGGTCGCCACTCAAAGACATGCTGCTATGACTAATGCAGCCAGAGCTCAGCAGGAGTCCTTCCCCTAACCTTCAGCTTTAAAGTGCCACATGGACAAGGAAAATGACTGAGAATCTGATCATGTCCTCAGAATCAATTTGGGTTTTGGTACATTTTGTTCCTACTCTTCATTTAGCTCTGAGTCTGCTCTAGAGGAGCTGTTTGAGGCCTCAAAGAGAGAGCACTACCTTTAGTTCCAAGAAGATCATTGACAGTTTGCTCTTACATTAAAATTTCCAGAGTGGCACCCTGGCTTAATGAAGAGAGCACTTCATTATTGAAGTGGAAAACTTCAATAACACCCTTTTGGATTCCCTCCAGGTGCAAAAGTTCAAGTTTCCAAAGGAAATTTTGTTTAAATTCTATCTTATTCTCATACACCTTTGACTGTTTTATGCTCATTAATGCCTTTTATGGGTGGCAAATTACTGAGGGAGAAACAAAGAAGGAAAATCCAATGTGACTGCTTAGTGGACCAGGGGTAATCCAAGCCCAGGAAACTAAACAGTGGTTCTGTTGGCCCCATAAGACAAAGTTTACAGCTCAGGGTATAGAAACTCATAGAAAATTCTGTTGTTGACTGTATCAAAGAGGCCCAATGGGTGGGTGGGAACACAGAGCCTGGAGAAACTTGCTAGTGGTGATACAGGACATCTAATAGGTAGCTGCACTGAGGCACCAGATGATCAATCCTTTTTGGATCAGTATTCTAGCCCAAAGTTGGGGGTGCAAGCCTTGTTCATGTCTCTTGGAAGAGGGAATTAATGAGCTTCACAGGCTGTCAAGGTCTCAAAAGACAGTAGTAGGTTCAGAGAAGGCTCATGTGGTAAACTAGACATTAGCTTTATGGATGTCCCAAATACTTTGATTCTTTAGGGGAACATTAAAGTTTGGTGAATAGGCAATGAGTTCTGAGCTTACTTCAGAAACTCTAGAAAAGAGGATGAATGAATTCAGGCCCCACAAAAGGTAATGGAGCCCCTATGTAAAATTTGCTCCAATCAGGACTGGCTCAGAGGTTGGTGAGTCTTCTGGGGTCAGATTTTATTAACTGTACCCTGTGCTGGTCAATTGCCTGAGTAACCTCATCCATTCTTGTTCTTCCCCTGCTTTGTTCTGTTTTAAATAGAACTGCATTTCCTTTTCTCTCTTCTCCTCTTCATTCCTAGCACATTTGGCCAATGTGAGGTAGTAGCGCAGAAGACAGAAAGATGGGAAGGGAAAAACCACAATCTCTCTCTCTTTCTCTCTCTCTCTCTCTCTCTCTCCCTGTTTGTCTTTCTCTCTTTCTCTCTCTCTCCCTTCCTGTAGTGTCTCCTGTGATGTTTTCATTCCTGTGGAGTAATTGCGTCCCATCTGGAGTGCTAATTACCTTAAGAAAGCTCCCCCTTCAATGATCCTCCCTCCCACTAGGCAGTCTTCACTGACTCCAGCTTCTTCTGCAAGGCTCCAGATGCTGGGCTCTGGTTACCCATTTTCGCCTGTTGTTTCATCACCTCTGGTTGTGGTTACAGTTTTCTGCTGTTGCCTTCCATCTCCTAACTGGCTTTCATCATTTTGGATCATAATTTCCCTCAATTAAATGCCATCAGTTTGAAAGACTTAGAGCGGTTTCTGTTTTTCTGGCTAGACTCTATGATACACTCCCACTGAGCAGATCTGGAATTGCAGCAGAGACCAGCAGATTATTAAACTACTTTCTTCCCTCTATTCCACATATATGTTTTATCCCCTACTGGAAACACCTCCCCTATATAACCCAAGTCTTCACATCCATGTTGAACCTTAGTTCTTTTGGGTTATTATTCCTTTGCTTTCAAATCTGTATATTCATTTTAAAATTAACCAGGTCAATGTTTGAAATATGATCCAAGAAAAGTGACTCTATGAGTCACAAAATGATGTTATCAATTTTAATTGACATCTCTTCTTCCCTGATGCCTGAGTCATCCAATTTTTCTAGTATATTATTTCTTTCTCTTTTTTTCAATGTCAGGCCACCTGGCAGGGATAATGTCTGCTTGGCTTTTGTGTAGTGCTTCTGGCATTGTTGGCTCACTGCAAAAGAAAATGCTACAATCTCCACCTACATTCTGCGATGTTTCAACAAAAGGTAGAAACTAGGGATCCTCATTAACATAACTGGGGGCTCAAGGGCAAATAATAATCATATTGCTTCAGCAAAGTTCATCAGAATTCTTAGCAAAAATCAAGGCTTAACATGAACATCTCCATAAAAGCTATTGCTAATAGGAAGAATGGGAACTTTGCAATACAAATGTATGTTATAGGACACTAAGGTATAGCACAATATTGTAAGGAGGACTAAGTTCCATTTTTCACAGTGGCAGGAATTAGCTGTGTGATGTTAGGCAAGATTTATCTTTCTGAGACAGTTTTCACATTTGCAAAATAAGAGAGTTGGACTAGGTCATCTTTAAGAGCCCAGAAACATAAAGCTGAAACCACACCGTAAATTTTGTTGTGTTTTTAAAAAGTTCTTCATGCTTTATTTTCCTTTCTTGAGAACAAAAGAGCTCTTCATGTATATAGAAGAAAACCTTCTCCGCTGCCTTTTCTTACTTCAATACTCCCATCCATAGTATTACCCTTTATGTTTTGACCAATGGATGTATGATACTTATGTATAATGGGATATGTTTGATAATTAGGGATCCGAATTGTTCCTTCATTATAAAGCAGTGCTGTAGAACCTGCCTCTAAGAATGAGAGAAAAGTCTAATGGGTTCTTAATTACGGATTTTAAGTCTGTATAATTAATATTTATATGCCCAAGCTTTCCCCAACCCTCTTAGCTAGAGAGTTTATCTGATATATTGGAAGATTTGATCTCCTTATTTCTTTTTTTATTCTGATTGACCCATGCCATAGTTTCTCTTGGTGGCAGTCCTTGGCCAGGGCTGTGCCTGGGGCTTGGTTCACTCCGTGCATAACCAGAGTAGCCTGCCATTTCAGCAATGAGATTTGGGTCCTTCTGCCCTCAAACACTCCTCTTCCCATTGCCCTGCTCTTGTTCTGTGTAAGTATCCTAAAATTCATGAGAGATTCATTTTGATTAACTAGTAGTCTCATTTTTCAAGTATTTCTTTAGACAACACTTCCTCAGAGAAGCTTTTCATTCCTACTACTAGTCTAAGTTAGAATATATTTCTGCAATGCTCTCGAATCTCCTTACCAAAGGGTACAGGTACTGGAGGTATTGGGGTTAAATTCTGCCTCTGCTTTGTAGTAACTGTATGAAAATTATTTAACCTTCACAAGACCTACTTTTTAAATCTGTGAAATGGGAATAACAGTATATACTTTGTATGTTTTGAGAGGAGGATTTTTAATGCAAAATAATTAGAATAGTGCTTGGCACACGATAAATGGTCAACAATATTGTTTGTTATTTTTGTGATTGTTATTGGCAGTATTGATTCTTTAATGAAATATCCTTACCACCAGATGGTAAACTGCATGAGGGCAGAGACCATAGGTCTTGTGTATTGTTCAAGCCCAAGCTCCTAACACAGGGATTGATTCAGAATAGTTGCTTGATAAATAATCTATCAAGTCAATGAATGAGTCTCCAAAATTGCTTTAATTAATTAATTAATTTGTTTATTCATTTATTTTTGAGATGGAGTTTCACTCTGTCACCCAGCCCAGAGTGTAGTAGCACGATCTCTGCTCACTGCAACCTTTCGGATTCAGGTGATTCTCCTGCTTCAGCCTCCTGAGTAACTGGGGCTACAGGCATGTGCCACCATGCCCCACTAATTTTTATATTTTTAGTAGAGACAGGATTTCACCATTTTGGCCAAGCTGGTCTGGAACTCCTGACCTCGTGATCCACCCGCCTCAGAATTGCTTTCTAAGATGCATTTGCTTCAAGAAGAATTCATTGAGAACATCAGCTATTCATGGGGAGTGAAGGGGATCTGGCTGGTTCCTGAACAGGCAAAATGTAAATGGGAAGAAGGAGGAGGGAAGGTTCAGAGTGTATGGTGAACAGGTCTGTGCACTGTACAAGGGGCTTTCAGGAACTAGCTTATTATTCCTGACGCAGGAGAGGACCGAAAGAGAAAATGAGCATTCTCCAAAGAATACACTTGTATTGACTGATGTTTTCCTTGAGATGGTCCATACATAGTGATTTTACCATATGACACAGTGGCATACTTTATTATTTTATTTGCACCAGATAGAGCTAAACACTAACTGATGCTCCTGTTTCTAAGGAGTATTATTCCCTAAGGCTTTAATGCTTGTTGAGTAACCCCTGATATATTTTTCCAATTCAGGTCTTACATTTCCACCTCCACTATGCTGCCATCCACGCTGTGGGGATGCGTGGATTCTTGACTTCCAGCACTCTATCTAATGCCTTCAAATGTCTTTGGACAAAGCGTGATCACAATTAATATAATTATTTTTCATATACAAAGTATTTTATTGTGACAGTATCTCTTTTGATCACTAAAATTACCCTGTAGTATAATAAATGTAACTATTACTGTCATTTCTATTTTAGACATGAAGAAATTGAGATTGAAAGGTTAACAAATCTAAGGTCACACTCCAAATTCTGCATACCTTCTGCTGTGTGATTTCTTCTTGTTTTCTTCATAGATGGAGCCCTTAACAAAAGTTTTGAAAATGGGGGCTCGAAAAAGCCATGTTTCAGCAGCACCTGAGATGCCTTTCTCCTCCTGAAATCTCTGTGTGCCTCATTTTAGCTTGTCAAGTGGCCGGTAGCCATGCATGGTAGATGCTTTGTACTTAGAAATTATAAAATAAACACAATCTCACACTATTTTTTTTTCAGTACAACATCAAGAAAATGATTCAAAACAAAAATGACAAAATGTGCACATATCTATATATATGCATATATATAGACTATACAAATAAAAACTGCTCAACTATGGAGAACTATACTTAACCATTATACTGAAACAGATTTGCTGTTTTATAGAAGTAGAAATTTGTTATAGATACTAGTTATGATCATTTTTCCCTCTATTTTCCAAAATGTATGATAATCTCTACTGCTCTCTTCCTTCTTATATGAACTATGGAATATCAAAATTTTCTTGATTGTCTTAGGCCAAGATGCATTAAATCTCACCCTCTTCCATTGTTCGGAAAATAAATCTGGTTGGAATTTTTGTTGTTGTTTGCTTTGTTTCCATTAAGATTTTTTAAGTTGTATCAATGAATATAAATGTGTCCAAGTCAATAAATTTTATTTAAAAACTAAAAATCCTGATAAACCAAATACAAAATTTAAAATATATAGTTAAATCAATAATAGCTCTCCCTTCTGTAAAAGTAAAGAACCATCTTTACGTAAGAACTAAAAATGTATTTCTATACTAATAAGGCAGCAAATTATGCAAACGCATGAAATACTATTGTGGTTGTACTCCACAAATGGTGGGGACCTGTCAAGAGAACACAAGAGCCAGCTTGAAAGGACTCTCACTGGCAATTTCTGAGACAAAGTAAATAAGGTCAGTAATGGATTACAACCCATTGAACAAAAAAAGAATACACGGGTCTCTGTTGATATAAACAGAGTGTGTAAAAAAATCAGTGGAGAGAAAGACAAGTTCTTTCTTACAGTAAAATATTGACTAATAAATGTAGAAGAAATAAGTTAGAAAACTATCAATTTGGAAATTATCATAATAATTGATTCAGGCAGGAGTCATCAGTGGATGCTGAAACTAATGCATGAAAATGTGAGGATCAGGATGTTTACGTAGTTTCAGAATATCTTCCACAATTTGCTTATTAATTACCGGATGGAAAAATAATAACTTTACAGTGGAAAATTCTATTAAAAAATGCCACCTTAATAAAATAAAGTTCATGTCAGCAATGATGGGATAGACCAACAACATATGCCTCCTGATATGAAGCACTAAGAAGGACACTACATTACTCTGTAGGATTTCTGCCTCAAAATACCTAATCTGAATCTAATTATGAGGAAGTATTAGACAACTGAGGGACATTTTAGTCTGTCTCTCTTCAAAAACTGTGTACTCTTCAAAATTCCTTATACTCTGCAAAAATGCCAAAGATAAAATATTAAAAGAGAGAGAGAGAGAGAGAGAGAGAGACCAGGCATAGTGGTTCACACTTGTAATCCCAGCACTTTGAGAGGCCGAGGTGAATGGATTGCTTGAACCCAGGGTTTGATTCCAGCCTGGGCAACACAGTGAGACCCTATCTCTAAAAAAAAAAAAAGCAAAAATTAGCCAGATGTGGTGGGCACCTGTAATCCTAGCTACCTGGGAGGCTGAAGTGGGAGGATCACATGAGCCTGGGAGGTCAAGGTTGCAGTGAGCCAAGATCACAACACTGTGTTCCAGCCTGGGTGAGAGAGTGAGACTTCATAAGAAAAAAGAAAACACACAAAAAACAACTGGGGAACTATTCCAATTAACAGAGTGTAAAGAGTTAAAACAACTAAATGCTGTGTTGAGTCCTGGGTTAGAGCCTGGATGAAGGAGAGGAAAATAGCTAGAAAGGGCATTATTGGGACAATTGAAGAAACTCAAATATAGACTGTGGATTAGATATTGTTATTGCATCTTGTTAAATTTTCTGATATTGATAATTATACTTTTGTTATCTTCTAAAATATATTTATTATGAAGTATAGATATTGAAACTTTTAAAGGTAAGAAGGCAAAATGTCTCCAACTTATTCCCAGGTGGTACAGAAAAATGTGAATATGTGTGTATATACATATTTATTTATACATATATATTTATATATGTATAAAGACAAGGGAGAGTGAATGATAAAACAAATGGGAAAAATGTAAACAGTTTGTGGATCTGGATAAACAGAATATGAGAGTTATGTAATCTTTTCTCATAGCTTTTTCCTAAGTTTGAATATATATACAAAAGAGTGACAAAAAAATGTTGAAAAGCAAAATTTCCTCATCAGTGAAGGCAGTCATTTACATTTCACTGTGATGAAAAAGAAAAGCCTGGATTATTCAAATAAGCAGCCAAAGCTCTTATTTCCTAGTCATCAGTTATCTTTGTGTGCTTTGAAGTTAGAGTTCTCTTTCATGTTTGTATTGTTTTTATATGTTTGTATCTGTAAGTATAATGTGGGAACCAGAAAGAGTGAAAATGGGACACTCTGGTAAGTTATCTCTACCACTTTAGGGAACAGGAAGCAGCTGACAAGCTTTAGCACTACATTTTCATGGTTGTTTTCCAAGAATGGCCATAAATTATATCCTTCAAGTCCGTCCCAACTAGTGGGAATTCATATGAAAACTTACTTGCTAGTTCTCAAGCTTCTTGCATGTCCCTCTTGACATTCTGTCATAGGAAAACTGGGGGTGGATGGATTGCAAAGTATTTTTCAACGTTATAAAATATTTTAAAACTGATACCAGACATACACTCATATCTGCTGATTACAAATAATTCTAAGCTATTCTGGTATGCCCTGAGCATCTGTCTTATATGCAAAATAAGTGGCCTCTTCTGTTTTCTCCTGTCTTCTTGCACTGTATCTCTCTTTTCAAAAATTGTATAGTCTTCAAGATTCCTACAGTGCAGAATGAAAAACAGAGGCCATCCACTAAAGTGGAATATCTAGAGCAAGTCCAAAAAAGAGGCTGAAAGAAAGGACAGGCAGAGAGATGTTTGACAGACTTGTAGATGGTTTCCATTTTCCCATTTTGCAACAGGGGCATTGGACACTCTAACAACAGAGCCTGAGATAGCATTTTATCACATATTATCTCGTTTAATCTCCTCAATATCTCTATGGGATAGGCACTATTTTACCTGTATTTTGTAGCTCAGATACAGGTTTAGAAGTTTAGAAAGGTAAATCGCTTGCCAAATGTGAGTAGTAGGGTTGAGATTTGCATGAAAGTATGCCTGACTTCAGGGTCTGACCAAACTCAAACTGCCTTGTTTTACTGATTGTATTGATCACTCCTTTCTCCTGAGGATTCACAAAGCAATGATAATGCCATTCCGTTCTTGCATAATTTTTTGTACATCGTTGTTTAGAAAGAAAATACTAACAACTGTTAGAGATTTTCTGAATGTAGCAATTTCATTAACTAGCATTCCTCAAGTCTACGGGGCAAAAAGTCCACCAATTTTTTGATATTCACAACGTTACTTCTTGAGAAGATTTTGAAGTGATTTCTGAATCATCAGAGAGATTGAGGTGAAATTGACAGTGTTTTAAAAGTTGGTGATTATGATACAATTGCATGAAAGCTGATGTGGTATTTGTGGTAAACTTCCATATCGGGATGGGCAAGCCTCTATGGCAGGGTTCTTAACCTGAACTCCAGATCCAGCAAAGGGTCCACAGGTGGATTTCAGGGGACCTGTGGACTTGTATGAGAAAATGTTACATCCTCATTTTCATGCACCTTTAAATGACATTTGGCACTGCCTTCCGTGATGAATGTAGAAACAAATCATAGTGTTAGCAATACCTGTGACTTTGTCCCTAATAGAAATCATGGACATTTCCAATCATATCAGTTGTTGCTGATATCTCAAAATGTTATTTATAGTCATCATTAATGTAAAATCATACTAAGCTCAAGACCAGATTATATTGAACACATTAATGAAGAATATAATTACTATATTACCTATTTATTTTAAAAAATATTTTTATAACAAAATGTCCATATTTTTAAGTATTTTAATAGAGGTATTTCAACATAGTTGGTTTTATTCATAATGACATATATTTTATATGTATTTAAAAGTATTATTATGAGAAGTGGTTCACAGGCTATGCATGAATGGTTCACAGCATAAAAGGGTAAAAGATCCTGCTCTATAATATAAACTTCATTGTAGCCATAGTGGAGAATACCCTGGCTTAACAACTAGCTGCTTTCAGAGTCCCCTGGGGGCCCTGCAGTGACCCCAGGGGTAGAGAAAGGCTGTAAATGCTAGAACAAGATAATTGTCAGGTACTACCAAGCAGTCCTACCCAGCCTTCCCAATTAGAAGAGAGGAGTCCCCCAATCCCAACCACTTTCAAGCCCTAGTTTCTGCCCAACTCCATTACCTGTTCTTCCTATTCAATTTTAATGAAAGCAGCTCTTCTGGCAGCAACTTCAGTGCGACCCCAGTGCTCTGGGGAGCTGGGCCTGTGTCAGCAGGCCACGGGGGTGGATGAGAGCCAAGACTTTTGTGATTGCCTCCGCCCTCATTTTCCTGTGGAAACACAGCTCAGGAGGACTATGCTGGAGGGTTGATCAGCTTGGTTATGTATTTGCTTTGAGGGAGCCTCAAATTGTCCTTTTATATGTCATTTTCTCTCATTTAACTTTTTTAATCCTTTATTTTTCAACAGGCAGGTTCTGGTCACACCTACTCAGGTGGCACCAGGTATGTGCATATTTTTCCGATAGTTATAATACAGCATAGACACTGGAAAATGAAGATGAAAAACATACTGGTGTTAGATTACTTTATACACTTCAACACTATGTCTGCTTTTCCCCTTTATTTTTAATTATTTGTTTTATATTCTTTATTTATATATTTTTTTCAGTCTGAAAATCTCTTAGCTGAGTTTCTTATCCCAATTAATCATTTTATACATACATTGGCTTCTTTTCCAAGTCTCTTTGTAAAGCTAGAATCAATATGAGGTGTCAGCGTTTAAAGCTTTAGCACTTATTAATTAACATTTCAAAAAATAAAAATGTATGATACTATAATCTCATTTAAATTAACTATTCTAAAGCTTTTCCATCAAATATTAGGAAAGGCCCTTTTTGAAGTTTAATGTATTTTTTAAATTCTAGTTATCAAAATTCTGTTTGCATAATAGTCTTATAAGTTGCTGTCTCACCTAAATAAGACACAGAGGCAGTGTTTATGAATATGATTGCTGAGTGAGACTGAGACAAAATTCAGCCTACATTGATCGTCCTATTTGGCAGGAGACCAATGAGCTACCACATAATGTACGCACCAGAAGACTGGCGATGTTCTTTGGCCACCAATGGATGCCCATGGTGGCTGCTTATAATTGCAGTGTTTTTCCCATTCTGCAAAATTCTCATTAATTAGGTTACTTTAGCTATTTGGCCAAATTTTCCTCAAAGAAAATGAAATACAATCAATTCCTGATTCTTTTCTGATTATTAGAGACACTGTTCTCTTTCATAAGGAGCAATAATCAAAGTAGAATTTATATTTGGCTTCATAATGCAATATGTGAGTTTTTCAAACAGATTTGCCCTCTTAATTGCTTTGGTCTGGCAAACTTTCAAAGGAACTTGCCTTATGTGAATGGCAGTATGAGGTTGTCCAGAACCGAACCGGGTGGCTGGGCAATCTGAACAAAGCTTCTGTGCTCTATTGATTGCCAGGGAGACTTTGGGGCTAAATGGCAAGCCAAAAGACAAGGATTCAGAACATATAACTGTACTAGTTTGCTAGCACTGCCTTAACAAAGTACCACAAACTGGGGGGCTTAACCAACAAATTTGTTGCCTCACTGTTCTGGAGGCTAGACCTCCAAAACCAAGGTGTCAGAAGGATTGGTTCCTTCCAAAGTCTGTAAGGGAAAATCTGTTCCCTGTCTCTCTCCTTGCTTCTGGTAACTTCAGGCATCCTTGGCTTGCATATGGTATTCTCCTTATCATATCATCTCTCCATATGTGTCTGTCTCTGTGTCCAAATTTCCCCATTTCATAAGAACATAGTCATATTTAATTAATTGGGGCTTACCCCAATTAAATCATCTTAACTTGATCATCTACAAAGATCATATTTTTAAATAAGGTCACATTCACAGGTACTAAGATTAGGACTTCAATGTCAACCTATAACACTATCTATCTGAAAAATCACCAGAGAGGATGATTTATAGCCATTGGTAAAGTTTGTACAAATCATTTAATTTCCCTTCAGTCAGTGTGTTTATTCTAGGTGCCATATTTAGATGGTAAGCTGCCAAAAGTAATGCACTGTGAATATTCTCTGTATATTGCAAAAGTTATTCAATTATTCCTGGATTTTCCAGGGACTTCGGTTCTCTATTTCCTTATAAACCTCAATGACATTTTTCTGAATCTTACTTTTTTCCTTCTATTTATAAATGCTAGACTCTCCCACTTTAAGCAAACGTCTAAAGATTGGAGTAAAAGCTCTCTTTTGTGAGCAAAGTGCATGTCTGGGGCCCTGTTATTTGAGTAATTTAAGATCATCCATTTCAAACATTCAAAGCCAATACTGCTGGTTCATATTTTTCACTATCCAGAACAGTAACTTCCGCAACGGTTAGTTGTGTTCTCTAAAAGTCACAGATAATTGCTATCACATTTAAAATCAAGCACCCATCACAACTCCCCCATTCTTTCTTTTAGGAAAACTTAAAGAAACCTTTGATGACCTTAAGATTCTATGGAAAGACTGGAAAAACACTGACCCAGAAAAATGTGTAACAAGTTACATTTTTTCCATTACTTAAGGGAAATTGTGGTGTTAATTTCTTTCTTAATCTCTCCGCTAAGTGTAAATATGTGACTCACCCAAACTACCTCATTCTTAGATCATAAATATTAGGAGTGATGACTTATAAAGGGGTCATGTTCATGTGTGGTGAGTAAATACTTGTCTGCACATATTAATTTAACAAGAAAATCGCATTTTCCTAAGTAGAATAATATCAGATACAGTAGAGAATTTAATATAAGTAAAAAGCAGTGTGATTTTTGAAGAAAATTACTATGATGAAATAATTTTTTTTCAAAGAGTAATATAAAAATATTAGGCTTTAATAACTAAGAACTATGCATTGCTAGATCTGGTTCCAATTTTAAAAAGTTCTATGAAACTTCAAATACTATGTGAAGGTTAACTTTTAAAAATATATTTGTTCAGAGCAAATTTCTATTCCTAGTCTGGGAAACCACAGGGAGATGCTCCAGCTGGACTGGTCTCAATTCTAGTCATCCATGTCCAGTTTTCTTCTTAGGGCACTGCTACATGAAAACCTGATGCATTCTGTGTTCTCGCAGCAAATTCCTACTGTGTCCTATCTTGGCTCAGGCAGGACAGAGTGTGGCTCTCTGTCTCTAGGAGGTGGGTTGCTTCAGAGCCTTGTCTGTCCAAAACGAGAGTTTTTCCATTTTGTTTCTCTCTAAGCTTTTGAAATTAGGGGGGAAACACTGTGGATAATAGCTTCAGAAAATATGAAAAGCCCACCTGTTACGACAGGTGGGACAGAAGTATCAGTCTATATCTAAGGCAGATGAAGTGGTACGTTTTAAGCACTCCATGTTAGGAGGACCACCAGAAATATTAAATTAAAGGCACTAGTTTTCCTTAGCAATGAAATGTTGACTTCTATGACTCTGCTAATGCTGTGTTCTTCTTTCCTTTCTGTCTATTCTATTTCCACAACCTTCTGTGCCTTCCTCAGATGGCTTTCCAAAACATCTGTGGGCAATATTCCCTTCACTGCACAGCAGTGGTACTTAACAGTGCAAAACGAAACAGCATCTACCTTGTGTATTTTATAGTTCCCGTTATTTCATGTGCCTTGTGGTTATCTCAGAAGCTCTTTATTAATCCCCTAACTGCAGGCAAAAAGGTGGTCTTGTCATCATAGTAATAACTTCCTTACTTAGCACATGGAACACAGCATTTATTGTAAAATATTTTTTACAATCAAATGGTTGCAGCAATTTTAAAATAGGCATAACAGTAAGGGTAGCATGCAGTTCATGAATTCCTTCATAAGGAAGAAAAGCCTGACCTGATTTATAAAGGAAAAGGAAGCATAATAAAAGTGGAATTCTGTTTACCTAATCACATTAGCTCTCTTTGCTTAGAATTAGGGGATATCCAGCGGTTCCCAAGACAACTTTGTATATACTGGCAGTGCCCTCTGGTGGATGATCTACAATGATCTAGTACCATTCAGTTACTGGACGTTTCGTTTCACCTGAAAGATTTCTACCTTTTGTTACCACGTAACATTTTTCCCCCATCTCAGGATGAATAGCATTTTCTTTCAAAGCTTCTTGAGTATCTACATCTACCATCTACGACAAGTGCCATTGGATTGTGGTTTGTAAGGAATACCAAAGGTGAATTCTAGCAAAGTGAATAACAGTTTCTACCATTTATTACATTCAGAGTCATTAAATTGCTAATATGGGTGCAATTTGGCTGTTGCGTGCAAACACTTGGCTTGGGTGTGTTTATGAAAATGGTTCAAAGCTTTGGACTATGTATCTGGCAAGCTGCTTCCAAGAAACAAAGGAGAAATAAGCATGTTTTCCATTTAAAAGACATGTGGTTCTTATTGCCTTACCGGGGTTGGTTTTTGTTTTTGCTTTGTTTTATTTTCAAAGTTAGTGTTCCACTGTAAAATAAAGTGCGTTCATTATAGAAAATGTAGAAAATACAGAGGAAAAAAAGCACCCATAGTCACAACAAAACCAAGATTGATTTTGGATGTAGCCTACAAAGGTAGAATACTTCCCTGGGGTAGATTTTAGAAGCAGGCTCTAGTGGACAAAGTGGCAGCATGGCATTAACCTTCCACAAGCTGCTTTCTCTATTTATAAAGTACAATGACAATATTGTATGTATTACGTCGTTTCATTTTCTGTCTCAAATTAGGTATGGAGATTGCATAATAATAATAGCAGCCATTTATTTAGCACAGAATTTGAAAGCCTGATCTTAGAGTTGCCCTTTGCCTCCTGGAGAACCGCAGTTCAGCCCACACTCAATTCTTCCCCATAACCTCCCACATCTCTGCCTGGATTTATTCCTATAATAGTAATAACTGCTGTTTAACAGGTCCTTATTACACAAGAGAATGCAGTGATTAATATGCAGCCTGGTTTCAATTCTGGCTTTCCCACCTAATAGCTGTGAGATCTTGAATGAGTAATTAAAGTCTCTGCTTCAGTTTCCTTCTTTGTAAAATAAAGACCTTGCCCCACAAGGTGTTTTTGGAGAAAATTAAGTCACTAGAACAGAGCTGGGAACTAGGAAGGACTCTATAAATGTTAGTCGTCATTATTAATATATTATGATGATATATGCGACTTGATACTAAGTTCCTTATTATGCCATTTACTTCTCATAACAACCCTATGAGTTAGATACTCTTTATCCCTGTTTCAGGTAATGAAAATGAAACAGAGCGCTCCAGTGACTTGCCCAAGTCACGTGGCAAGTTACAATGTTGAGCCCAGATCTGAGCCTACATTTGATGGTCTATAAAGTTTGAGCTTGCCATCTTGATTTGGCTCTGATAAGTTAGCTATTATTTTGTTCGTTTCTTTAATTTATATTGAAGTATAAATTATACTTAATATAGAAAAATGCACAGATCCTAAGTTTAAACTTGTGTAAATTTTCACAATGCAAAACACTTGAGATATCATCACTGCGTCTTCACCAGTTCCCAAAAAATCTCCTTGTGCCTGCATCCAAAGGTGACTACTGAGCTCCCTTCTAACGTCATAGCTGTGGTGCAAAAGTTAGCAATCTTGGCCTTCTACCTACTCTCCCTCCTACTCCTTTCCCCTAGTAGCCTTCAGGGGATTTCACAGACCAAAGTAGCATAATGGGAGAACCACTGTCTATACCCTGGGTATGCAAATACATTCATTTCAGTGGGTTGTAACTCTCAGGAAGGAAGGATTCTAAGGCCATGGAGCACAAAGGAAAGTATGCCATGCTCAGTTAGTAATGTCTATCATAGGCACAAAATGACGATGGTCATCTGTAGGCTGGTCCCAGAAAACATTTATGAATAGATACAACTTTTCTTTTAAGGATTTTATTTTCTATCATTTCTAAATCTAGTATCCATGTGAAACTGGTATGTTGGCACAATCAAGCTGTTAGCTAATTATTTAGTACAAATAGGCTAAATATTAACCTAGGAATCATCTAGGTGCATGTAACTTTCTACATTTGTCCAATAGATCTTTTGGGAGAAATTACTGGAGTAGAATTCCTTTCATTAAAGTCTCCACTCTCTTCTCTAGAATTAGCGCTCTGCCCCTCCAGTATGCAACACAGGTCACATTCTAACAGGAGTTAGTGTTGTTAGTGAACACCTTTCTCCCAGTCAGAACTGCAAAGCCCTTGAGTACAAATTCTGTCCACCTCCCCTCCCACCAATGCCTAGCACTGGTGTTTTCTTTGTTCATAGTAGGTGTGGATAATTCTTTTTGGCTTTAAATATAAAGATATATTTTAAGATTAATATTTTTAAATATATTAAGAATTAAGTATCAGAATTCAGTCTATATAGGGAAAGCCTGAGATGAAGTGAAAAAAAATAGATGAAAATTTTTTTGATTTTTCAGAAACAACAAATAAGCAAATAAACACAGCCCTATTTTACTCAGTCATTATTAAATATTGAATATTAAGAGTTAAAGAACTACAAATGAATATAATGAAACTATTGCCCAAATGACTGATGTTCACGTACAGACCAAAATTTCAGTGCTAAATAGACACGTTAACAATGATGCTGGCATATATATTTAAAAATCTCTAAATTCCTAGGGAATTAGTAGCTGAAATAAAAGTGACTTTTTCTTATTTACTTCATGACTCTTCAATGTCTCTGCACTTGCTTGGTATCACTGGTTTATTGAACAAGTCACTGCACATAACTTGTATTCCTTAATAATTAATGCCCTTAGATTATTCCTTCCAAAGTTTCCTATGCTTACATGGATAGAAATATTTTCCCAGCGTCTTAAGTTTGATTCTTGCAACATTCGGCTCCATGTTCTTTCAGAAACAGGAGGCTCACTGTAGCTGACCAGCACTGGCACAGTCCTTCATTTGCTGTTTGTTTTTTAGGTCATTCCTCCCTCCCCCATTTCTGCCTTCTTTATTATTCATACCTTCTTGTTTTATTCCAATTAACATTTTCAATCTTCCTTTTGAAAATCCCAGAAGTCCCCATAATGACCATCTGCCTAGACTTCTGGGTGTCTTCTGACTTTATTACCTGTAGTTCACTTGTAATTTGTTTTGTTTTGAATCTACCTATATATAGCTTTGTCTTTTGGAAAACATTTCTCTCTGGCTTTTCTCTCTCAGTTCACATTATCTAAGAATATGTTCCACTCACTCCCTGGGCTGTAAGGATGTAATTATACTGGTCAGAAAGACTCCCTGGCTTTGGTTTACAGAATATGACCTTACATAAATATTATAAATCAAAATGATTAAAATCTAGGTCTGAAAATGAACATCATCTCAACTTTTGCAGTGTTTTCTTGTATCTAACCACTCTGTAAGTGGAGATTTCATATATGAACACTCTTCCATGCTATTCTGAGGGAATCTGATATGTTTCACATGTTTCATGTACACAGATTAATATTATCCATCGAGACTCATAGATGTGCTGTCCAATTGCTGAGACTTATTTTTGATCCTATAGAAAGGTAGAAGGATTCCTTTCAACTTTAAGTATACTTACATTTTCCCAAGTAGAGAACAACCCATGGTCCCTCTCTTTTTGGTTCAACATCTAAATACGTGAATTTCTTACAATCTACCTTTTAGTTTGTTCAGCTCTGATTCTTAGTTGATAATATTTTGTTTGCTGATGAATGTTCATAAACAAGTCGTCACATTTTGAAAAACCTGTTCTAGATCAGTGAGCATAATTTCAGATACATGTTCTATATGTATATGTCTTTTAAAACAAAGTTTCAATTTCCTTGCCCTCACTATTCTTAAAAATAAATAGACATACATAGAACTACAGTTAGAAAGTGATTCCACTTTTTCTCCACCTTTATTCATATTGTTTTCTACTGAATTAAATAAAAATCGTTCCCCCAAACACCTATCTCATTTGTCTTATAAAGACACAGCTTTAGTGAAAGAATATTACAAAGTGCTTTTTTGCTGAAAGCGAATTTTACAATATAAATGATGTTCACTTGCAAACCTAGATTTCAATCATTTACATTTATAATATTAACGTAAGGTCATATAATTCTGCAAACCAAGACCAGGGAGTGTTTCTGGTCACCAGTATAATTATAAGTTTCATCCAACGTTTACTAGAGGATGGTGAATTCATTTTGTTAAAATGAGATCTGGCTTGAACCTTTACTCCAGGCTTAGCTGAAATAAACATAGCCTTACAATGTTTTCTTTTCTTTTCTTTTCTTTTTTTTTTTTTTAGGTTTCACTAATAGATTTAGAAGCTGGACACAATTAAAATCTTTAGAATGCCAAAGATAAGGCATATTTGAAGGAGATATAGGCTTTTAAGAATATTTGGATAAGGCCTAAATAAAAATGAAACCAAAGAGAGGGGGTGTTAGTGTAATATTTCTAAGTCGATTTGCTTAAGGCTAATCTGCATATGTTTGTACTGCTCTCCAATCCGATGCAAAGGCCAAATAACTGAAAGTAAACAGTTCTTGGGAAGCTGCCTGCTCAGGAATTCAACAACTACCCTTCATTCTGCTCTTAACTCACTGCGGTCAGTTTAGATGGGTCCCATGCTCTATACCTGGGAGAGAGTGATTTGCTTTGGAGTCTTATTGCACCTTACACAATGGTACAGTATATTGAATAGCCTGATCTTTCAAGTTGAAAGTCCCAGATTTGATTTCCAATAAGGCAGCATGACTAGCTGTGAGAGCATAGGTTAACTACTCAAGCCATGTAAGCTTCCGTTACCTCATCTGTGAAAGGGGAATAAAATATCAACCTAACTTTGCAAAGATATTGTATGGAAAGAATGTATAGAGTTACTGTGTAATTTATCATGCAAACCAAAAGTTTTGAGAATGAAAAGTGCATTATTAAAAATTATGCTGGGATCATGGCTGTAAAATATGGCTATTCCAGGCCAGCCAGGAATATAATATAAAACATAATAAAGTATTACTATAAATTATTATATTAAATATGAAATACATATCATGTTTACCATAAGATAAGGAACCTGGCATATTGTAGCATTTAGTGTCATTTCCTTCATTTTTTAAATTTTGAAACATTTAAAGTTTATTTAACACTTTTATATATTACGGGATTTGATAATCCCAACAGTCTTGTAAGGCATTTCATTTTATCAATAAGTGTTAAGACCTAGAAAGCATTACTACCGTTCTTGAGTTCCTAGAGTAACAGAGCTAGGATAAATCTAGTTTTATCTTTCCAAGCATAGTGTTTTGTTTTTCCCTGTACCACAGATTTCTCCCAAAGACCTTGTAAACACATTATCTATGCACTTGTAGGTTCATGTGTCTGGTGCAAATTTCTCAATCAACCACTATACGCATGGAAAGCAACTGTAACTATTTTTTCTTAAAACGAGCTAATTTCTATCTTAAGTTTTATTCTGTGTTCTGACATGAAACTTGAAATAGTCCATTTTATGTGAATTCAGCCTGAAACTTCAGATTTCTTTTAGTGGGTTTATGGCCAATTCGGCCACTGTGGGGTCCTGCTATTGCTTCTTTACTCCCTGGTGTGAGATCTAAGACACAAGGGCTTATGCCAATCACTGGAAGGCCTTCATCATTTGGTCAGGCACAGCTGCCCCTCTGTGCTGCCATCCACTGAGGCACCTGAGCACACCTGCTGTTGAAATCCCCTTGTTGGACCGCAGCACGTGCAGAGGCCCACTGACTCTGATGGCACACCTACGGCACTCTCAGAGCCAGAGAGCTAGCATTGGACGCACCCGGGGTCCCATTTGCAGAGTGCCTCTGTGACCCTGTTTGATATCCATCTGCCTGGCCATCCCATGAGTGGTCCCTACTGTTCTTCCTTAATCAAAGAGGATTTGGCGAAGTCTCTCAGGGCCCTGACAGGCTGTGAAGGAGAGGTTCCTCTTGCTCAAACTCCTTCAAAGCTAACTAGGGATTCCTCTGCCTCTTTCTTCTTCTCTAACCCTAGGTCACTGGTTCAGCCTCAGAGGGAGGGGGCATAAATCCACATCAAGATTTCTCTCCCTTGCTTTTCTAACCATCCTCTCTTCCAAGTCCAGAAAGAGTGTTTATCTCAGGCCTCTGAGACTGGGGTTGTTCGGGAACTGGGGGAGCAGAGGGTTCTTGTTAAGACTCTAATTGTTAATGCCAAGACATGCGTCTGTTAAAATGTAGGAATGGCTATCTGAGGTTTCTTTTTGCATTTGTGCTATGGCTTACCTTCCCTTCGGGGAGTGGAGATCCGGATCTAATAGAAAGAAAAGAAATGGAAAAAAGAAAATGAAAATTTTCTGCTAAAAACCAAACTTAAGTAAATGCTTCACCACATTGTTGCTCCCACTCATTTTACGACTTTCTGTCATTTTGTGCTAGTTCTGTTTCTCTCAGCATTGTGCATTTAAACCATATTTGGTTCCCTACTAAATAGTAACTGGATATATCATTAGATTTGTGGTGATTTACAATTTTATCTTGAGACCAGATGATGACTGAGAAATGTTTATAATGGGCCTGTCTCCATGAATCGTATGTGATTCAGAACCGTTTGATAATGACTTGAATGCCTAGATTCACTCTCTGCATTGCCACCCCTCCCTGTTCTCTTGAGCCCACTCCATTCACAGTGTCATCCACACCGCTCAGACACCAACAATTTCACACGGCCAAATCCAGTTCCCAGTTCTCATCGTATTTATTTGCAGTATTTGAAACAAGTGATCGATTTCTTTTCCATGAAAAACCTTCTTTGCACAGCTTCCGGCATTCTAAAGTTTCGTGGTTTTCCTCCTACTTTACCTTTCCAGTCACCTTCCTTCATTTTTACCTCATCAGCTCAACTGTTTAACGTGCCTCAGAGTTCAGGGTGCTCCTATATCTATGCTGTTTTCAATCAACCTCATCCAATCTTGTGGCTTTAAAGAGCACCTTTACACCTACAAATTTGCAAATTTGTATCTCTTTCCTGGATTTCTTCCCTCAACTCCAGATTCTTGCAAGCTGTGGTTACTTAGCATCTCATTGCATGTTTAAAAGATATTGCCAAGTTATCTTGCACCAAACTGGCTTTTGATCCCTACTCTCCAACCTGCTTTTCCTGCCTTTTTTCTTTATCTCAGGAAATGGAACTTCATCCTTCCAGTTTCTTGGCTCACAAACCTCGGAGTTATTCTTCTTTTCCTCTCATACCCACACCCTTCTTCACCTCCTCACTTTCCTCTTCTTCTTCCACTTGCCCCACTTTGTGCTCTCCGTTCCAGCCACACTGGCTGCCTCCTGTTCCTTAAACAGGCCAAGTGCATGTCTGCCTCAGAACCTCTATACTGGCCCTTCCTTCTGCCTGGAACACTCTATCCCCAGATACGTGGATGGCTCACTGCATCACCTGCTTGGGGTCTCCGCCAAGGTGACATCTTATTAGTGAAGCCTTCCTTGATCACCCTCCTCAAAATAATATACCATTTGAACCCCTCCAACTCTTTTCTTCTCCTTGCTTTACTTTAATTGGTTTTTATTTAATATCAGTTTTCCTGTACTAAAATCTAAGGACCATGCAACGTGAAAGAAGAGATTTCATCTGTTTACATCTCTAGGACCTATAGGAGCCTGCCACATTGTAGCTGCTAAATCAATATTGAATGAAATGAATGAGCTTAGGGCCAGTACAGTTACTCAGCAACCAGCTCAGTGCCGTGCTTAGTAGGTATCAGTAAATATTTGTTTATTGAATGCATACAATGGCTTAAACCTATGAGCAATTGTCTTAAACTCTAAAACTCACAGAAAATAGTATACATGTATTCTTATATATGTGTATATATATGTATGTTTTTACTTTACATTATCCACAGATTTTGTCTTTGTTCTGAGATATTCTAGGGAAAATCTAATTACTGTCGAATTTTCTTTTAGTGTGCTTAAGCAAATACCTGTACAGGGTAGATGTGTTTGGTAATAGTTACTAACACTAACCTACCACATTAACATACACACCAGCCCCCATTCTCCAGTAGAGCTTCAGATAGCGTGTACCAAAGATCACTGAGCCAAATCCTTTGGACTTGAGAGAAGGGTTCTTGGAAGTCACTTTTTTTTTTTTTTTTTTTTGGTCTCCAAATGTACTCCTCCCTGTGGTGCTATTTGCTTTTCTACCTCACACTGTGAAGAATGGGTTTGGAATAGTTAAAAGAAAGCTGGCTAAGTTGTGTACTTCTGCAAGTATATGTATCAAGACTTGTGCCAGTTATTTCAAAATGAGAACATAGCAGATAATGATAGTTTCAAAAAGTGTGTATAAAGGAACTTCAGTTTTTTAAGTTGGTTTAAGTACCTAAAATATCTTATGAGGGAGACTGGTGTTACATTTTTATGTCTTCTCTCCTACCCACTCTCTCTCTTCTCTTTCTTGAGACCTGAAGTATTATTATTATCCAGAGAAATTCTAGAAAAAGCAAAAGCAAAATAAAGAAGAGGCCAATTGATAAATTGCCACCAAACAATCCAAAATCAATGCTCAAATTACAGAGCGTGACCTATATCAACAATATATCTATATTTAGATCGTGTGTATATAATAAATAAGCAAAGCATTGCTTTGATGAGCTTTTAAAATTAATTTATTTCCAAACAAAGAAAATAAAATAGATGAGGTATAAAGTGAAATTTTCTTATAAAATACTCCAGTGAGCTACATGGAAACATTGCTCTGTGTCCACGTTTGTAAAGCTATTAGATTTTGGTTTTGTCTGACAATTTACTGAGAAATTTACTCTTAGAGTTGGTAGCAAGAGAATATTCCTGTGGCATTTGTGTTGAAAAGGATATAAGATTGGCAAAGTGAATCTGGAGTGAAATCTTCTAATTTGAATAAGGTAATGACTCTTGTATTACTAAGGCTAAAAAACAACATATAAATATATGAGTCTGTGAAATAATTTTTAACACATTTATTTATTAATAGAGAATAATTGATATTTTGTGATTAAATATATTTGTATTAATCAGATACGTGTTCTTGCACATTCTTTAAAGTGAAGCGAATATGAGTAACTTGAAAAAGTTAGAAATAAACCAAATAAAACTAATAGTAAAATGTTAAATGCTTGTCAGTTGAGTTCCATTTCTACACCTACAGTGTCAATGATGGTCAGATAAATTCCTCTTTGTATTGAACACTTTTAAAATGCTGAAATACATATAATGCATGGCTGAGCTAAAATAAATGTGAAAATATATTGAAGAGGCAGGAATAACAGCTGGATAAGGGACCTCTAGAACCTTACTTAACCTGCAGAAAAGCTGGAACAGACTTCTAATTTCAGCCTCATTGAAATGCAATGAGCTTGTAAGTCATCACTTCCATTCTTACAACAAAGAAAAAACTAAACAAGCTGAATATCAATCACTTTTCTTGCATCAGTCAGAATATTTAAATTCCCAGGGAATCCATCATACCTTGAAATCCAGAAAGAGACAAACAAATACAGAAAATCATAGCCAAGATCAGTTCACCTGAACAGAAGCTGATGAGACGGTGAACTGTTCTCTAATATTAAAAATAGGCATCATTCAAGAACAGATGGGCAATATAAGCAGAAAGTTAGACATTTTTTTTAAAAATCAAAAGGATATCATGCTAGAAATAAGAAATAGAACTAACAAATGAAGAATGTGTTTGATGCGTTCATTAGTAGCTTGGACACAGCTGAAGAAGGAATCAGTGAGCTTTAAGGTATCTCAATAGGTAAAACCCCATCTCTACTAAAAATACAAAAATTAGATGGGCATGGTGGCACACACCTGCAGGTCCAGTTACTCAGAAGGCTGAGGCAGGAGAACCGCTTGAAACCAGGAGGCAGAGGTTGCTGTGAGCCGATATCGCTCCGCTGCACTCCAGCCTGGGCAACAGAGCGAGACTCCTTCTCAAAACAAAACAAAACAAAAATATATGTCAATAGGAACTTCTCAAAATAAAATATGAAGGGAAAAAAGAATGAAAAATATAAAAACAAACACTCCCCACACTGGATATCTAAGAACTGTTGGATAGTTAGGATAGTGTCAAAAGATGTACACGTAGTTGGAATACTATAAAAAGAAGAAAGAGAAAGGAGCAAAATGAACATCTGAAATAATAATAACTTAAAATATTTCAAAACTAATGACAACTACCAAACCACATGTCCAAAAGCTCAGAGAACACCAAGTAGAGTAAATACCAAAAAAGCTACACCTACACATAGGAAAATCATATAAAATTGCAAAAAAAGCAGAGACTAAATATATATTGAAAGAAGCCAGATTGGGGGGAAGATCTTTCCTATAGAGAAGCAAGTGTAAGAATTATATAGTAGACTCATCAGAACCCAAGCAAGAAGAGAGTGGAGTGAAATAGCTCACATTCTGAAAGAAAGAAAAAAAACACCTGACCTAGAATTATGTATCCAGTGAAATTATCCTTTAAAAGTAAAGGAGAAATGAAGATTTTTCTCAGATGAGCAAAAACTGACAAGATTCATCAGTAGCAGAGCTGCCATACAAGAGATGTTAAAATATGCTTCATGGAGAAAAAAACATGATATGGTTCAGAAACTCAGATTTACATTAGAAAGGAAAAAAGAGAGAAAGAATAAATAAGGTAAAATAAAATCTTATGTGTATCTTATTTTTAAATGATTTAATAATTGTTATTCAAATGATAATAGAAATGATTTATTGGGTAATTATAGCATATGGATAAGGAAGATGAATGGCAGTAATGTAAGAGATGAGAGAGAAGAGTTGGGAATATTCTGTTATAAAATAATTTGTGCTACCTACAAAGGGATAGTATAGTATATGTACTGAGTATACTAAGTATGCTTGAAAGTAGACTTAGATAAGTTGTAAATGTATATTACAAACTCTAGGACAAACACTAAATTAAAAAAAAATTAAGTATAATTGATATGCAAAGAGACATCAAAAAATGGATTTATATACAAAGCTCAACTGAAACCATAGAAGTCAGAATAAGGGGAGGAAGAAAAAAAAGAAACAATGAATAATTGCAACAAATAGAAAACAGAAACATGGTGGGTATTAATTCAGCTATGACAATAATTACTTCAAAGGAGAATGGTCTCCATACCCCAATTAAAAGAGATTGTCAGGGTGGATTAAAAAGAAAATGTTGCCTACAACAAACAAACACCATACTTTAAATATAAAGACACAGGTTAAAACTAAAGGGATTGAGAAAGATATACCACGCTAACATGAATCAAAAGAAAGCTGCACTAGCTGAATTAATTTCAGACAAAGCAGAATTTGGAACAAGGAAAATTATCAGGGATAAAAGGGTTGTTATAGGATGTAATATCTGATAGTTTGTGTCCCCCGACTAAATTTATGTGTTTAAATTGTAACTCCCAAGGTGACAGTATTAGAAGACAGGGCTTTTGGGAAGTGATCAGGCTCTGCCCTCCTGATTGGGATTAGTGCCCTTATAAAAGAGACCCCAGAAGCTAGCTAGTCCCTCCCACCATGTGAGGGAACAGCGAGAAGTCACCATCTCCAAAACAAGAAATAAGCCTTCACCGGACAACAGATGTGCTGTTGCCTTGATCTTAGACTTTTTAGCCTTCAGAACTGTTGGAAACAAATGTTTGTTGTTCATAAACCACCCAGTTTATATTATTTTGCTGTATCAGCCTGAATAGATTAAACCAGAGGGTTATTACATAATGATAAATGAGTTTATTCTCCAAGAAGTTTTAACATTCTTAACATGCACTTAACGGCAGAGCATCAAAATATATGAGGCAAACTGCAAGAAAAAATAGACAAATCCACTATTATGATTGGAGAATACATCACCTTGCTTTCAGTAATTGATAGACCAGAGAGGCAGGAATAAATCGGGAAGGATATAGTTGACCTGAAAATCACTATCAATCAACTAGACCTGATTAATATTTGTAGGATATTTCATCCAACCACATCAGAATACATACTATTTTCAAATTCACATGAAATATTCAACAAGATAGACCAAATTCTAGGACTTAAAACACACCTCAACACATTTAAAATAATACAAATTATACAAAGTATGTTATCAGACCATGACAGAGTTAAACCAGAAATCAAACTAGAAAGATAGTTGGAAAATCCCCAAATACTTAGAGATTAAACAAAACACTTCTAAATAACACACAGGGTAATAAGTTTCAAGAGAAAGTTATAAAATATTTTGAAGCATATGAAGGTAAAAATAGAGTTTATCAAAATTATGGTAGGTAGTGATAGCAGTAAGTTTAGAGAGATTTGTATAGCATTAGAAGCATTTATTAAAATAGAATAACAATCTAAAATTAATAATTAAACTTTCAATTTAGAAACCTAAAGAACAGTTAAAACTAAAGCAAGCAAAAGGAAAACAAAAATTAAAAAATAGGACAGAAATCAGTGAAACTAAACAGAGGTAATCAATAGAGTCAACAAAAACAGAAGCTGGTTCTTTGCAGAGATCAATATAGTTGATAAATCTCTAGTTAGGCTAACCAACAAAGGAGAAGATACCTCTTCATACCAGAAATAAAGGGGAGTCATTACTGCTAGTGACCCATGGACATTAGAAGTTTAATAGAGAAATAATATGAATAACTTTATGGCTATCAATTTGAAAATGAAGTGAATTGGACCAATTCCTTGAAAAACACAAATTATCAAAACTCACATAGTGAAAAACAGATAACCTGAATAGGCCTATATCTATTAAAGAAATAGAAACTGAATCAATAATTAATAACATTCTGTTTTGATTAGTTTGGGTTGCTATAAAAGAGTGTAATAAACTGTGTGGCTTAAAAAATAAACATTTTTTTCTCATACTTCTTAAGGCTGAGGAGTCAAGATCAAGATGCTAGCTGATTTAGCATCTGGTGAGGGCCCTCTTCCTGGTTTCCAGGTAGCTGTCTTTTTGCTAACTCTCAAATGGGAGAAAAAGAGTGAGAGAACTCTCAGGGATCTCTTTTATAAGGGCATTAATCCCAATCATAAGGGCTTCATCCTCACAACCTATTGTCTCCCAAAGGCTCCACATCCTAATATTATCAACATGGGGGTTAAGATTTTCATATGTTAATTTTAGAGGGACACAAACATTCAGTTCATAATACCTTTTAAAAAAGAAAGCAGGCCAGGTGTGGTGGCTCATGTCTGTAATACCAGCACTTTGGGATGCCAAGGCTGGTGGATCACTTGAGGTCAGGAGTTCGAGAACAGCCTGACCAACATGGTGAAACCCTGCCTCTACTAAAAATACAGAAATTAGCTGGATGTGATGGTGCGTGCCTGTAATCCCAACTACTCAGGAGGCTGAGGAGGGAGAATTGTTTGAACCCAGAAGGCAGAGGTTGCAGTGAGCCAAGATTGCACTGCTGCACTCCAGCCTGGGTGACAGAGTGAGACTCTGCATCAAGAAAAGAAGGAAGGGAAGGGAAGGGGAAGGGGAAGGGGAAGAAGAGGAAGGGGAAGGGAAGGGGGGAAGAGAAGAGAAAAGGAAGGGAAGAAGGGAAGGAAAGAAGGAAAGAAAGAAGGAAGGAAAGAAGGAAGGGGAGGTTCTGTTAGCAAATTCTACCAAACATTTAAGAAAGATGTGAGACAATTTTCTACAGAAATAGAAGTAGCTGAACACCTTCAATAAGGCCAGCATTAGCCTAACAGCAAAACCAAATGAAGATAGTATACTTGAGGGCTGAGAAACTGGATTTTTCTCCTACTAAGGTCAAAAACCAGACAAGGATATTGCCTCTTACCACTTCTATACAACATTTCACCAGAAGACCTAACTAGTGTAATAAGACAGGAAAAGGAAATAAAAGTATGCAGATTCGGGAGGAAAAAATACAACTGTCTTTGTTCACAAATGATATGACTGTCTATAGAGAAATTCCCCCCAAATTAGCTAGTACAAAACCCCTGAAATTAATAAGTAATTATATCAAATAACAATATACAAGGTTAATATATAAAAGTTAATTGCTTTTGTATACCCTAGCAATGAACAGCTGGAATTTGAAATTAAAAACACAGTACCATTTAAAACAGCACAAAGAAAATTAAATGCTTATGCATAAATCTAACAAAATATATACTAGATCTACATGAGAAACATTATAAAGCTCTGATCTAATAAATCAAAGAAGATCTAAATAAATGAAGACATATTCCATGTTCACAGATTGGAAGACTCAGTATTGTTAAGATGCCAATTCTTTCTAACTTAACCTATAGATTCAATGCAACTGAAGTAAAATCCCAGCAAGCGATTTGTAGATATCAACAATCTGTTTCTAAAATTTATATGGAAAGGCAAAAAAACCTAGAGTAGCCAACACAATATTAAAGAGGAGGAATGAATTCCATCACTAACACTACCAGCCTTTAAGGGTTATTTGTAAGGCTGTAGGACAGCATGGTATTCATGAAAGAATAGACATATAGTTCAATGAAACAGAATAAAGAGCTCAGAGATAGACCTACACAAATAAATTCAACTTATAGTTTACCAAGGAGCAAAGGCAAGTAAATAAAGAAAGAATCGCTTTTTAAGAACAAACTGGTGCTGTAAAAATCAAGTGCCCTTAGGCAAAAAAAAAAAAAAAAAAAAAGTCTGGACACAGGTGAACACCTTTCACAAAAATTAATCAAAATAAATCATATACCTAAATGTAAAATGAAAAACTGTAAAATTTCTAGATGATAATACAGGAGAAAATCTATGTAAACTTCAGTTTGATGACACTTTAGAAGTCTCATCAAAAGAAAGACACATGAAAATAAAAACAAAGATTGATAATTGTACTTCATTAAAATTTAAAACTTCTGCTATGTTAAAGACACTGTTAATAGAATGAAAAGATGAGCCACAGAGTTAGAAAGTTACTTGCAAAGTAAATAACACACATGTGCAAAAGGATTTATATCCTAAATATACATGTTGCATGTTACTTTCCATGCAACATATAGGGAGAGACAATACCAGAAGGAGAAGAAATAAAAAATAACAGAAATAAAGAGAAATATTTGAAGTAATAATGACTGAGAATTTCCCCCAAATTAAGGTCAGATACCAGATTACACACCCAGGAAGCACAGAGAATACAAGCAAGATAAATGTCAAAGAATGATAGCCAGATACATTATATCAAACTTCTCAGAAATTATACAAACAAGAAGAGAGTGACCAACCTAGAATTCCATACCCTGAAAAATAATTCTTCAAAAGTGAAGGAAAAATTAAGACTTCCTTGGGCAACAAAAATTGAAGGAATTTGCTGCCAATAAACCTGCCTTGTAAAAAAGTGATACATCAATTGCTACAAAGAGAATAAAATACCTAGGAATACAACTAACAAAGGATGTAAAGGCCCTCTTCAAGGAGAGTTACAAACCTCTGCTCAAGGAAATAAGAGAGGACACAAACAGATGGAAAAACATTCCATGCTCAGGATTAGGAAGAATCAGTACTGTGAAAATGGCCATACTGCCCAAAGTAACTTATAGATTTAATGCTATCCCGATCAAGCTACCTATGACCCTCTTCACAGAACTGGGAAAAACCACCTTAAACTTCACATGGAACCAAAATAGAGCCCACATAGCCAAAACAATTCTAAGCAAAAAGAACAAAGCTGGAAGCATCACGCTACCTGACTTCAAACTATGCTACAAGGCTACAGTAATCAAAACAGCATGGTAATAGTACCAAAACAGAGATATAGACCAATGGAACAGAACAGAGGCCTTGATGGCAACACCACACACCTACAACCATCTGATCTTTGACAAACCTGACAAAAGCAAGCAATGGGGAAAGGATTCCCTGTTTAATAAATGATGTCGGGAAAACTGGCTAGCCATGTGCAGAAAGCAGAAACTGGATCCCTTTCTGACACCTTACACTAAAATTAACTCCAGATGGATTAAAGACTTAAACATAAGACCTAATACCATAAAAACCCTAGAAGAAAACCTAGGCAAAATCATTCAGGACATAGGCATAGGCAAGGACTTCATCACTAAAACACCAAAAGCATTGGCAACAAAAGCCAAACTAGACAAATGGGATCTAATTAAACTTCAGAGCTTCTGTACAGCAAAAGAAACAATCATTAGAGTGAACTGGCAACCAAGAGAATGGGAAAAAATTTTTGCAATCTACCCATCTGACAAACGGCTAATATCCAAAATCTACAAAGAACTAAAACAGATTTACAAGAAAAAAACAAGAAAACCCATTCAAAAGTGGGCAAAGGATATGGACAGACACTTATCAAAAGAGGACATATATGAGGCCAACAAACATATGAAAAA